>OX387435.1:3600777-3895286 GCA_947563755.1 Lochmaea crataegi
CTACTAGTCGAACCAAACAGGGCGACCCTAGAGCGGTGCGAGTGATGCGTGACGTATGCAGTTGTGAATTGGTTGAGGAACTTATGAGCTTCAACCCATTATTGAAAGATCTTCAATCAGCAGAACCACATAAAGTTCTCAATTTCTGATTGGCAGGATATTTTCCATAAAGTGTGGACAGCGCTCCGTATTTTGATGAGTATACCTGTGACTGTAACTTCAGTGGATTATATTTTTCAAGACTGTCTGCAGCAGTGTAGTGTTTTCGATTGGTTGCACCAGAGTGGAACTGGGGCTCACCGACAATATTATGTGTGTTCGATTGACAGTTTGAAGTCTCCCGCGTAGAGTGGATACATGTTCGGTGTTCGATTGGGCCTGGGGTTTGGAAATTTTCGTATCCAATGCGCCTTTTTTGCTACCGAGAATTTTGTCGGAGAAGGCAGTGAAAAACAATATACCCACTGTTATATTTTGTTGGTTATGCTGTTGACTGTCGACACATTCGCACTCAATTTTTTTATTGCCCTTAAGTCCACGCGCTTGTTCGATTGCACTATCAACTTTCTTGATCCGACTGAGTTTCGTGACGTTATTTTCGGTAGAACTGCACCGGCTAGTGCATTCCATTCGAAAACACTCTAAATAAAAGTTGTCAACCAAAATTACTGTTATTATTTTGTCATCTGTGAAAAATATCACAGAAGAGCAAGAGACACTAATGTTTTCTACTTAGAGGGGCACCACTTTGAGATCTCGCACCACCCAAAAATTTTGCCAAGGCCGCCACTGGAACTAAATATCTTTCACCGTTAGATATTTTAATGCGAATCTAATCGTAATTTACGAATTACCACGTGAAGTGGAACAATTACCTTCTCCGGTTTTATTCAGAACAATCATTCTGCTGTGCCGTAAACTGTTTCTAGTCGGCGTATGTTTACCGGCTATATCCTGTAGCGCCATGCTGACCGGTACTGTTGTATTAACGAAAGTTGTTTGAGATCTTGCGGATTCGTCTTTGACTAGGTTATTATTTGACATGTTTAAGTGTTCGATACCGCTGTTTTCGTAAAAACTACTAGGTCTTGTTGGGGCATCTTTCGTTTCCATTTCGGCGAGAGTCGCTTGATGAAGGTAATCCACTGAATTTTCCATGGATTTAACTTGTGTCAAGAAATAATTATCCACCACATATTTCTGAAACGAAATAAAAAAAAATGATGAATTACGGTTATTTCAGGGGATCTAGAAGATACAATCACAAGAATATATTTAGAACTAACCATAAATATAAAGAGTGAGTTTTGTATATTGAACTCCTCAATTATCTTGCACGATTTTTATAAATTTTGTAATACGGCCGATCTTTACGGTGATATTTAAATTATTGTCAGATCTTCCGTTTTTTTTGAAATATAATACACTTTGTTATTTCAAGTGAATCACCCAGTAGGAACCTATATTTTTTATTTTTGAAATCCCCAAGAAATACTGAATATTTTTCATGTAATATTCCCTATACTTTAAAACAGATTAAGATTAAGATTCTATGTCTGCAGCAATAACAACTTTAACGTTTCAATAAACTGGTGTTTATTGAAAGTCACAACTGATCACTGATCGCTGATCTGGTATTTGCATGTAATTGCAAAGTTGAACAAAGACATTCTATTGTTCTAACCAATTTTTGTATTGCTCAAATTCCATAAGTCTTTCTCAAAACTTGCACAACTGAACAAGTCTCAAAAATTATGCGCTTGCAGTTCAGTTTATATTCATTATTCGATAATAATCCGCCAATATGAAGAAAAAGTAGAACTGGTTTTCACTTTAACCTAAAGTCTCATCGAAATTTACAGGTGCGAACACTTTCATTGGGCGATGCGTATTTTTGAAAACGTTTTTAGTGTTTAAGATGGCGTATATCCGAATTCACCTTTTTCGTTTCCACTCCACCCACTCATGTGCATATGGTATTTTTAGAAATTGGGGTATATTATTAGTGTGATAACGGACTATCTATAACGCATCCAGACCTATTGCAAAATATTGCATTTTTAATGCGATTGTCACAAAAGTAATTGTCCCATGGTACCTTTTTTTTTTTTCTTTTTTTTTTTTTTTTTCGGGCCGAGATGGGAAACTCATGTTCGAATGGGTCCAGGACCCAAACAGTGTTGGACTCATCCCCAAGGAGATGCCTACCAACCAAACCCACCTCAAACTCGCCGTTACCCCCGCCTCGGAATCACTACCCTAGCATACTTCGAGAGTCCCATGGTACCTACCTGCTCTTCGCGCACATAAAGTGCATAAAAAGGACTTGTTTTCTACGAAGTTTCAACGCTATAACTGAAAAAACGACGAAGATATAAAATTACGAATTTTCACTTCGCTGAAAGATGCGTTGTATCGGTTCTGGTAGACTTCGCGACCCTCGGAATTTTATGTTAATTTTAAATTTGTTTGATAGCTACCCTTAATTAAAGTAGATTAGAATAAAAATTTCGTTGGATCATTCAGAAATTACTTTAAAAATCACAAATTTAGTTCAAAAAATGATACTTTTTCAACACTATTTAATGATATTTACGATGAATATTTTCACTTTAAACTGTAAAGGTTATTATCTTTAACTAAATTTAAGTCTGTTTCACAAAAAAACCGGAAGAAAATACTTTAATTTTGCCAATTTTCAGAAATATTTTGAAGTATATTATTTTCACTCGACACTTATAGGTTATAAACCAACACACTCAAATCTTATGTCTACGATCACAAATCATGATTGTTCTGTGATCAGGTGATAGCTAAGCGGCGTTGTCAAATGGTGTTTATTTTCTTATAGTTGAATTAATTTTGCATTGTAATAGATTACAGGAATATATAAAAATATAAAATAATTTGCATTTATAATAATAAAAATTGAAATATTAAGCATCCTTAGAATATAATGTTTATCTTAGATTTGCTTTATTTCTTACATTAAATGTAAGAGTTTATAACAAACTTACTGATGTGCCTAATACAGTTTTATAGCAATATAGTGAATAATAAAAATAGTAGTGAATAATATATTAATTTAATTTATACATTATTCAATTATGTAGGTTTGGTTAGGTTAGGTTAGGTTTGATTTGGTTAGGTTTAGTTTGGTTTGGTTAGGTTTAGTTTGGGTTGGTTAGGTTAGGTTTGGTAAGGTTTGGTTAGGTTTGGTTTGGTTTGGTTTGGTTTGGTTTGGTTTGGTTTGGTTTGGTTTGGTTAGGTTTGGTTAGGTTAGGTTAGGTTAGGTTTGGTTTGGTTAGGTTAGGTCTCAACACGTCATACTTTCTACTATCGTTAAGATTACATTAGCCATAATCAAAAGCTTAATCTATATAGGACATAGGTACATGCATATTTATTAGCTTCCCCTTCTCGAAAAAATTACATATAATTTGTATTTCACATGAATTTTGAAAAAATTCATGTTGAATATAAAGTATTTAACTATTTTTCAAATAAAATATTGTGATATAGTGAAAAAATATTGTTTTTTGGATTTTTCTCTATAAATTCTGAATTTTCCACAAATTTTTTAGTAAAAAACCTTGTGTAAAGCATTTTCAAGCCGTAACGAGTTACGGAAATGAGAACTGGCAACATTGTTCAATCCACCATCTGATATCTAGACATAATTGTCAAAAATTGTCAAAATTTAAGAAAAAATGGCGGATTTTTAGTACTTTCAATTGCGATTTTCTCTTTCAAAAATACATGATCCAAGAATTTTTTTCTTTTAAAATGTTCTATAGAAATAGGGCTTTCTAATAAGAAAAAAATTGTTGCAAAATTCCGAGGGTCGCAAACCTTACCGGACCCCGTTGTATCTATTCGTATTTGTATTATCATTGTCTAAAAAATTTCTTTTTTAGACAATGGTATTATCTACAATTCATCCTTTGACACCATTACGATTTTCGTGTTATTAACAAAAAACTAAAAAAAGAACGTTTTAAATGTTTAACAATTTCGTGAACAACATCGAAACAGCGAGTCGAAAATATATCAGATTCATACCACGTAATGTCTTTTCATGATGGCACAGTCCGTTTTCTATTAGGATTTTTTCATAAAAAATATACCTATTACTTGGCTTAAAAGAAACATACTTTGAACAAGTTCTGTCTTGTGTCACGTAGGAATGGAGAACTATCGATAGTCCCGATATTTATCGATAGTTCTATTTTTACTATCGATTATTATCGATAATTTTAGATAGGTAGTCTTACATCGGTATAATTGACATCTGACATCTATCACTCTGTTGTTTATATATAATTGTCAAAATTTTGAAAAATGGTCAATAATTGTCAAAAACTGTCAAAATTGGTCAATAATTGTCAAAAATGGTCAATAATTGTCAAAAATGGTCAATAATTGTCAAAAATTGTTTGAATTTTGAAAAAATGAACAAGAATTGTCGAAAATCGAAAATAATGGACGATAATTGTCAAATTTTTTGAAAAAATGGTCAATAATTGTCAAAATTTTTGGTCAATATTTGTCAAAATTTTGAAAAATGGTCAATTGTCAAAAATTTTGATAAATTGTCAAAAATGGACAATAATTGCCAAAAACTGTCAAAATTTGTAAATAATCGTCAAATTTTTTGAAAAATGGTCAATAATTGTCAAAATTTTGAAAAAATGGCAAAATAATTGTCAAAATTTTGAAAAATGGTCAATAATTGTCAAATTTTTTTAAAAATAATGGACGATAATTGTCAAAATTTTGAAAAAATGGTCAATAATTGTCAAAATTTTTGAAAAAATGGTCAATAATTGTCCAAATTTTTGGTCAATATTTGCCAAAATTTTGAAAAATGGTCAATAATTGTCAAAAATTTTAATAAATCGTCAAAAATGGACAATAATTGCCAAAAACTGTCAAAATTTGTGAATAATTGTCAAAAATTGTCAAAATTTTTGAAAAATGGTCAATAATTGTCAAAATTTTTGATAGATTGTCAAAAATGGACAATAATTGACAAAATCCGTCAAATCTAATGATTGTAATCACACGCAATACACTCTATTTCTCTCCCGTCTTTCTCTTCCTTCTTTCTTTCTCTCCCATCTCTCTCTCATTTTTCTTTCTTTCTATCCCATCTCTCTCTCTCATCTTTCTCTCTCTCTCTCTTCCATCTTTCTTTCTCTCTCCCATCTCTCTCTTTCTTTCCTATCTCTTTCTCGCCCTTCTCTCTCTCTCTTTCCTAACTTTCTCTCCCTCTCTCCTATCTCTTTCTCTATCCCATCCCTTTCTCTCATCTCTCTTTCCCATCTTTCTTTCTCTCTCTCCCATCTCTCTCTCTATCTCTTCCATATATCTCTCTCTTCCCCTTTCTCCAATCCTCTCTCTCTCATTTTTCTTTCACTTTGCTATCTCTCTCTCTTTCTTTCTCTCTCTCTCTCTCTCCCATCTCTCTCTCCCACCTCTCTATCCCATTTTTTGATGGCATTTTTATTTCATATCAGCTTTCAAAATAAATTCTTCACCTAAAAGCATCTCAACTGATTTTTTTCGATAGTCAAAAATATCGATAGCTATCGATAAACCATCGATAGTTCTCCAATCCTAGTGTCACGAAAAAAATTACTGTTAGAAGTCATATTCCTATATTTATCCAACTTAGTATGGAGTTGTGCTTTAAAGTTTGTGTAATACAGTATTTTTATGGTCTGTTAATAGCGTTGAGTGAATAGTTAATATATACAAAATGATGATTAAAATATCTTCAAACTCAATAGGTATTTCTACCTTCACGCAATTATTTTATCTAACACCAAACATAACAAAAATTTTATTACACAATTAATGGCATATTCAATTTCGCGGTATTTCCTCTTTTTAATATATTGCTTGTGTAATTCACCGTTGTAGGTACACGGAAATAAATAATTATTCGGTTTATTATATAACCATAATTATTTACAATTTAGTTAGCATCCTATACACCATCTGCATTGAAATTTTATTTATTTAATGAAAAATAATTATTTCACCAATGCCATATCAGAATAGGAATAAACTGTCTAAAACAGGGATGGGTCTTATCTTTTTCTATCCTTTTTTAATCGAAGTTAAAAGGTTTACACACTATGGGCGAGTTGTACCAACAGTCGGCTAAACCTGGTTTATTTAACCATAGGGTAAAATTTAACAAAAGTTTAAACCGGTGCGTGTTGTACCAGTGGTGTTTTCGTGCAGTTTTGTTAATCAATTATTTTGAAAGGTTGGTATCAATGAATGTTAGACGAATGAACTACTGTGGGGTAAATTACTTACGTTTTGCCAAAGCGAAAATATAAAAGAAGAATTTTTAATGCAATTCTAACCCTCAGTTCCTGAAATGTTGTTTGCTTTTGCATATTATTTTATTTACTGAAAATGAATAAGAATAAAAAAAGGTCAGAAAACTTTACGGCCAAAGAAGAACGTGAATTTACATGTAAATTTACAAGTTCATTAAAATCTTTGTCATCACTAAAATTTGGTAAATCAGAATATTCAATTATTATAATTTGGTAAAAATAAAAAATTTACAGAATCCACTGACACAAAGTTTTTAGGTTAGAAAACTAGGATTATTATTTTAACCACTCACTTTTGGGCGGTTAACAAACCTGTTGGCAAAACTCTGGTTACCCACTGATCCAGTCTGGTACAACAACCATTTTGCTTAAACCATTAGTTATGTTTTAAACCTTGTTGGTACAACTCGCCCTATTATACGAATTATTATCGTGTACTGTAAACAGTATAATACCCGGTCGATAGTGCCGCGATCAAGAGTGAACAGACAATGGCAGCGTGATTTACATTACACTGGTGCCAAGGGAAGAGTGGCAAAATTTTGGCCTGTGTTGGCCAAATCCTATCCTACTTGACGTCACTAAGGAGGGGTGCTTGACGTCACGTTCAAAGCGTGAGCTTGCTTTCCGCAATTTTGAATAGAAATCGTGTTAAAAAAAATACGGGGACATTTTTTTATAAAATACTTACTGAAAAGACCCATTACATAGGTACTGTATTTTCTTCATAAAATTGTTAAAATTGCAAAATTATAAAAAGGACACTTCTTCAATAACTCAATTCCAACAATTATACTCCATATAGTTCATATATAAAAACTGGTTGAATATGTAATACTATTCAAAATAATATTTTATTTCTAATTATGTACTGATAAACAAAAACAATTATTTTCCTTTAAATACCACTTTAGTGGGTACATTTTTATAGAATTCTATAATAATATGTTTATGGTTTTGCTTACGCATTACGTTTCACGGAAAGATATCTGTCATTAAAATTGTTATTATAGAAATTTATAACCTTACAAATATGTACCGGGTGATCAAATAAGGGAGAAAGTAGTCAGTATAAAAATTCACAACAAAATATAAAAAAATATAATACTGACTATACTATACTAATAATACAAAACATATAATAATTATATAATATACATATTATAATATCGTAAATCATTCTAAATATTGAATTATGCCAGTGTAACTCAAAAGTCTAGGGAATATTGTAGAATTCTGCCACTGAATAATGTCTTTCAAGCAGAAATGCCTTTGTCAATCTTCGGAACTTATTAAATGTATTTGCCACTTTTAATTCTGAAGGAAGCTGATTGAATAATTTTTTGCCATTGAAGGTGATGGAATTCTTTACCAGATCAGAGGTGGGCATTGTTTTATAAATATCGGAATTTTTTCTTCTAGTAGAGTAACTATGAATTGGTCTCTCAGTTAAATTGTGAAAGTGTTTTCGAAGTAAACACACGGATTCCAAAATGTAAAGAGCGGAAAGAGTTAAAATTCACAATGCGTCCTACTACTTAAGCCATAAATGTAACGAATTGTTCTTTTTTGAAGTTTGAAGATAGATTCGAAGAGGTGCAAACTACAAGACCCCTAGAAAGGCAAACCATAGCGAAGGTGCGATTCGAACAAACAGTAGTAAGTTGTTAAAGCAGTAGAAGAATCAAGCTGTTTAGACACAGATTTAATGGCAAAACAAGCAGAAGATAATTTTTTCACTAAATTCTTCACATGTACAGACCATTTGAGGGCATCGTCAATATGGAGATCAAGAAACTCAATCGAATTTGAAGATCTTATTAAGTTATTGTTAAGTTTGCGAGGTTGCAAAACTACTTTGTAATATAAAACTAAAGTTTTCCTAGTGTTAAAAAGGCCATAGGAAATTGCCGCTAGGGTGCGCAACAGAAAATAAAACGAATTTTCGAAAAATTTGCCCAATAACTTATATGAAAAAACCTATTCATCCTTCTAGGAGCTTAATTCCAAGCAACTTTCTTAAACAGTTTGATCAATCTGTTAAAATCAACTGCAGGGGCACTGTGCATAAACAATGAATAGTACGTTCACTCTTCATCGGCGCCTTCATGTCGAGCTTATAAAGACATGCCGAAACACACCTGCACCGTATATACAGGGGTCGCGCAATTTACTACATTTTCATAGCTTGTTGTTGTTGACTTATAGATTGAGCGTTTGGTACGGGGGCTGATAAAAACGTAGGTACGTTGTTAAAAAACGTTTTCAAAACACGATGTTGTTTTGCTATGTACGCTACGTTCTAGTCTTTAATGAATATCCCGTAATATTAATTAAATAGTTCACAGCAAAGACAGTCCAGCCTGTATACCATTAACTCCGCTCGTACCTTGAAACTACAAAAGGCACACGGTGTCTGTCTATCGCTCGGCTGGAACTTAAAAATCTCGAAAAAGAGTAGCGTCGGAGACCGGCATTCCAATTTTCGCACAAAGCGCGTTGACTGCGTAACGCTATGTCCTAGGTGAACACGGGTTGCGGTGCGTGCGGTGCGATGCGTGCGTTGCGAGGAACGTTTTAAACAAAACAACGCGAATCAAATGAATAGTCCAGCATAAATACGTCGTGGCACTAAATTCGCCCGCAGTGGGATCGACGCATCGCACGCATTGTAATAAATATAAATCAAGGCATATTAGCGTACGAATATTGTATAATATGCATGGATTGATGCAAAACAATCTAGTTCTCTATTAATTTCTGAGTAGAGTATGTGTTTAAC
The DNA here is from genome assembly GCA_947563755.1 of Lochmaea crataegi. Lineage (NCBI taxonomy): Eukaryota > Metazoa > Arthropoda > Insecta > Coleoptera > Chrysomelidae > Lochmaea > Lochmaea crataegi. Next base: position 3,609,916 of record OX387435.1, read on the forward strand.
AATAGGTTTTTATTGGTTTTATTGGGAAAATATTACATACCGTATACGTTTAAATTTTGTTTAACCAAAAGTATTCACAAAAGATATCTCTTAAATTTTCGGCTTCTCTCGACGGACGGTTGTGGGCTCGTGAAATACGTAAATTATTATTATTATTACTAAGGTTGCCGCCTGTATAATCTTGCAAGTCGTTAAAAAACGAGTCTTTCTCCATGTCTATTATAGCATTGTGCAAAATACAAATTGCCTTTACAATGTGAACCGCATTTTCTACCTTAGTCTCTATAGATTTCAATAAAATTCTAAATTTAGCAGAGCATATACCAAAGGCACATTCCACACTCATTCTGGCACGTGATAAACGGTAATTGTAATAAGAGGCAGGTTCATTATTTTGCAGTCGTCTTCTAGGAAATGGTCGTAATAGATAAGTTCTTAATGGGAACGCTTCATCTCCTATAAACACAGAAGGAAAGATTTGTCCAGAGTTAGGTAGTTGTTGGTCTTTTGGTAAAAGTAAAGTCCCATTTTCGATGTTTTGATAAATTGGCGAATTAGAAAATACTCCAGCATCGCTGTCTTTTCCATAGGCACCCACATCAATCATTAAAAATCGGTAATTAGCATCCACAACTGCCATTAGTACTATTGAAAAAAAATGCTTATAGTTATAAAACATGCTTCCAGATTTTGCAGGACATTTAACTCTTATGTGCTTTCCATCGATACTGCCTAAACAGTTAGGAAAGTTCCATTTTTGGAAATACTGTGCAGCAACATTTTCAAAATCTCTGACGGTAGGCAAAGGCATGTGCATTATCTGAAGTGTATCCCAAAGAGCTTTACAAACCTCCATGACTATAGACGCGACTGATGACTTTGATATTCGAAATGTAAAGGCAATTTGCCTAAACGCGATTCCAGTAGATAGGTACCTGAAACAAAGCAGAGCATAGTTATTTATAAAAGATTTTTTTTCAGAGGAAGAAGCTAAAAGAAAATGGCGAAATTTACGCGATCAATTCGCAAAAGAATTAAAAAAAGTTCGTACACCTCGTTCAGGCGATGCCCTAGATGAAGATGGGCAGTATACAGGAAAATGGCAATTTTTTGGCAGTCTACAGTTTCTGAAGGGTATAGTAGCTCCGAGAACTACGGAAGGAAATGTATCGCATATTGAAGCCTCGCAAGAATCACAGACCTCTTTGCTTGACAATGACGATATTGAAGATGAACAGTTTTCAGACGAAAATTCTGCCAATGTGGATTTTTCATCACAGGTGAGTGTGACGGCCGATGTTTCACAAGAGATTGCAAGTGCCGATATTTCGCAAGTAGTCGCTAAGGATGGTATTTCGAAAGTCAATACCAATAGGGGTAGTTTACGAGTAAATAAAAGTCCAAGGGAGCTTGTATCTGAAGCAACAAACATGTCATCTTCAAGTACAGCGACATCTCGTTTAAAAAGAACATCACGACGCGAAGAGAATATATCTGTAGAACAGCAATTATTAAATATCGAGACAAAAAAGCTTGCTCTACTTCAAACACCAGAAGATGAAAATTCTTTATTCCTGAGGTCCCTCCTGCCATATTTCCAAAAAATGGATCCCCTGCAGCAACTACGAGTAAGAAACAAATTTCAAGAAACATTAATCAACGAAATGTCACCTCCGTTTACCAATCTTCAACCCGGCAATACTCATTACCCTGATCGCCCATCAACTGCATCTTCAGTGCATTCATCGACTTATTCGAATGTTTGTTCACCTCCGACTACCAGTTTTCAAGCCGGCAATACTCAGTATTACTCTGATTGCCCAATAACTGCTGGGTCGTCACTGCATTCGTCGACCTATTTGGATGTTTCTTCACCTCCGTCAACTGCACAAGGTGCATCTTATGCAAGTGATGTTAACAATATGTACCCATAATAACACATTAATAATAAATACATTAAAAAATGAATATCCTGGTTTACATTACTTACCTTAAGGTTAACAAAAGCCTCTCTTCGACAGAAATTGGTCTCTGAAAATTTGTTGTGCAATGATAACAGGCATCGCGTATTTTTCCAAGAATATAATCAAATGTTTTTATTGTCATTCTGGTGTATTGGCGAAAAGCACTTTCATTTGCTCGTAACTCCAGGTACAAATGATGAAATTCCCCGTAAACTAACCTATTTCTATAAATCGTATGAGTGGTGTTTCTAATTTCACGTCTCTTTTTAAGTTTCTGTAATATTCTTAGTTTCAATAAACTATTTTCCAGTAAAATGGAACGTGTTGACGTCGCGGCCATCGTTGTTGAACTAAACCAGTCCGTAGCATAATTTGCCACTTAAGTTTAAAAACGCACGCACCGCAATACGTGCGATGCGTGCGTTTTATCGCACCGCAACACCCGTGTTCACCTAGGACATAGCGTAAGTGTTCCGATTTAATCAATCCGCGCATTGATAGCGCTGAGACTTCTGCAATGTTGTACTAACCCTACTGAATTTTTACGCTCCTTCCAGCGCATTGACTGCTTCTACTCTCGTGTGTTTGATGCGTTTATGCAATCTATGCGTCTCATGCGTAATTAGAAATCCCACGATCGACATAATCTGTAATTTTTTCAACTACAATTTGTTCTCCACGTACTTTATCTACTATTAATAATGCGAACAACGTCTGCATATCATTTAAAGATATACTTTCATTTTCGCTGTCATCTTCGTCTTCACTAGATTCAGAACTACTGTCACTTTCATCATTTTTTATCAAAAACTTCAACAAAAACGTTGCAATTGCTGAAACTCGCTTTTTGATATTTTGCATGGCGTCCATTTTTAAATTATATCGCACATTAATAAAACGGAACGATTTCGAAGCGCCGAGCAACAGTAATGCAGCCTATGCGTTATATGCGTAATTCGGAACGCACTCCGGGTGAGATAGACATTGCGATGGGAGGAGCTAGAGAGAACTTACTATTAATTGTTTATGAGTGCATTCCGATTTACGCATAAAGCGCGTTGGCTGCATAGAAAATTGTTCCGCTTTAAACAATGCGCGCATTGATAGCGCTGAGACTTCTGCAATGTTGTACTAACCGTACTGAATTTTTACGCTCCTTCCTGCGCATTGACTGCTTCTACTATCGACATGAGGCAGTTGATGCGTTTATGCAATCTATGCGTCTGATGCGTAATTTGGAACACATTTTCAGCTTGAGTAATGGATACCGGCTTGACAATGGAAACAAAATTGTATGAGTTTCCAGTTTTAATAGAAGAAACGAATGAGATAATAACCTTATTTTTAAGTGAAAACGACATGGAAAGAGCAAACCATGGTAATATTAATATATTATTTTACTTTCATTTATTTGATGCTCAGGTTAAGTGTTGGTCGTGTTGCTTACATTAGTGATTGTTAACGCCTCAAAGACTTTTGTCAAAATAGCAGTGCGCTTGTAGCGGACCTAGTCTGGTTAAACTCGGACTATCGCGATATCTATTTAGTTTTAGTTTTGTTTCGTTTAAAAACGTTGTTATAATTTGACAGTAGTTTTGACTTTGGTAATAATTTTTTTCACGTCAATGTTATATTCTAATGATATAATAAAATACTATCTCAATCTAAGAAAAATTACTGGTTTATATTACTTCTTAAGTTAAATAATAACAGTGATATTTTCCACAGGCGCAGTATTTTTGCAAAACCTTGTTGCAAGAGAACAAGCTGCACCTGCACATGATAATAGTAGTGAATCAGTAGCTGACAACCCTTAGGTTATCTATGAACCCTATGACAGAATGCGCATACAACCGTTCCGAATAACTATAGCGCTTCATGCACATTAATAAAACGGAACGATTTCGAAGCGCCGAGCAACAGTAATGCAGCCTATGCATTACATGCGTAATTCGGAACGCACTCTATGTATGGTGGTAGGGGGCGCTTTCAACTTCGATTTGAAATTTGAAAATTACGAATAAATCAAGAACTTCCAGGCCGATCTCCAAACTCAAAAGCTCAATGAAAAGAGGAAATTTTTTTCCATTGATGGTATATGACAAGTTTAATCTTCCTGGTTACCGCTAGATGACGCAGAAATGCAATACTAATACCAAAAATTGTACTATTCTACAAATTTTCATACACAAAGAGATATTTTTGACTCTTGCAATGGAAAGGGCGTAAAATTTTACTAGCCATAGTAAAATTTTGACACAAGTAAATTCATGTAATGCTGGAAAAAACAGTGGTTTCAAATAATTAATACACATTAAATCACGAAGGACTATTAACAATCGAGATATGTTTGAGATTGTTAATGGCTCTTTTAATACACGTGTTACCAACAAAACTTTTCCTTCAACTGTACCAGGTGAATCCATTTTTCGCAATCCAATAGGTAAATATTGTAAAAAGTAAATTAGGTATTGACATGTCATTGTTGGACTTCTTGGTGCATAGGACTCATGCATGTGGATACTACTTACAGTGAAGGTCGTCCGTTCAAATCTCACTGTTTTCGTTTTATTTATTCTTTTTACACGCCTTATATTAGCTTCACTTGCATGTTTGTTTGTAACGCACCCTTAAACTCAATTTTCACCCATATTAAACGCTCGGATTAATTCGAAATTGTGCACACTTGTCAAGAACCGATGACAATACAATATAGTAGTAAAATATAGGGTGTTCCATTAAAAAAACTTTGATCTGGCATCAAGTAACTAATTTATAAATATGAAGCGTAAAGCTATTTAAAATTTTTATATATTACTTGTTTCGGTATCTTCTATGATAACACACCTACTGAGCTTTATCACACTAATCAATCAATCAATCTATTGGATTATTAAAAAAGTGGGATTTGTAAAACTACATCAAACCAAACGAATGAATGATTGAGTGCTGTGAAATTCTCTTTTAAGGGCTACATTGTAAATAATACAACATAATGGTCTTGCAAATAAAAAAGGAAACTCGCCACACAACACTGCATGAAATAGTCACATCCGGCAACGAGGAAGCTTCTGTAATATTCGTGAACTTCCCAAAACAAATAATTATTATTAATTCCTTTAATTATGAGATAAAATTTGAGGTAATGTAATTCTAAAAAGTAAATGAATAAGAGTTGGAAAAAAAAATAAAACCAAAGAAACACACCTTATAGTAAATCGATTTAAAAAATAAATTATAGTTTAAAAAAACTGAAAAACACGCTTTATAGGTAATCGAACTAAGAAGTAAAAAATAATTCTTAATTTAAGAATAAAATTATTAACGAGAAAATTAATGTCATTGTGATAAAAGCGTGGGGTGTTTTGTACTACATTTATCGAGACATTCATACACTAACTCTGCATTTCGGAATGGATTTAGTAAGAAATTATAACAATTGATATCGAGCACTACACGCTTTTACCACAATGATTAATTTTCTCGTTAATATTTTTATTCTTAAATGAAGAATTTTTTTTAAGTTTTTAGTTCGATTACCTATAAAGCCTGTTTTTAGTTTTTTTTTTGGATGTGTTAACACCAATAATTATTATAGTTTTGTAGAATAATATAACAAAAACTATGAGTAAGTCAAAAACTAGAAGAGTTCCATTATTTAAGTCAGCATTACATAAATAATTTTTTAATTTTTTCAATAAGACTGTATGTTTGGTTGTCTTTGGTTTATATTTGTCATTAATAAATGATTTTGTGTACATTAATATAACTCAAAAATGCACGGTCGACGGAAAAAAAATATTTGGAACGTTTGACTTATTTTTGTAAATCCCATTAGAGAGTAAAAAGAAATTACAATAAATGTTTGGAATATGCTGGATATCAATATAATGTAACTAATTTAAACAATTGTTTGCATTATTTTAAACAATAAATATGCATTTGGTCCGCCTCATTTTTCTTGTTACGTACATTATGGACGTCATTAATAATAGCAAGATAACCGAATTGTACAGTCTAGGATAAAAATAAAATAAAATCGACAACCAATTTTTTTCGTCTTAATCACCTGGTATAAAATACTCCTATAATTCTCACCATAAATAATATTAATATGTACATTTATACCGCTAGTCTTTAAAAAAACCACGTGGGTTTTATCCACTAACAAGATTTCTTTGAGATACGATAACGAAATTTTGGGTGTGTATTTTAGATAAACCTCTTAACGAAAATTTTGTATTTGTGATGCAAATTTATGCGTCATTTCGTTCGTTTTATTTTTGAATGGGACAACACCTATTTTTACAATTTTTGCATTAGATTACACGGTTAATAAATATTATGCAGAATGAGGCAAATGTGTGGAATTTACTGAACGCCTCTATATCTATATGGATAAAAGCTATTCGGGGTGGAATAGTGCTTAAGAAAGTTTGTTGATCCTTTATTTTAATATTTTTGGTCTTTAATTATAGTGGCTTCTTTCTGGGGTAAAATTAAAAAATGGAAATAGTTCTGCAAACTGCACCATGTGACTTATCAAATAATAGGGTAACAAATATTTATTTCTTTATATTTTTACAATATATACAATATATATATATATATATAATAGGTCTACTAGATAAGAGTTTCATTAAGCCCTCCTTACGACGGAATCCCTAAGATATATAAAACCTATTAAATTATCTACCGTCAAGAATTCCCTTTTGTTTATATATATATATATATATATATATATATATATATATATATATATACAGTATCACTGAGCGTCTGTCCATGTTAAATCTTAGGTTGACGCCGCGACATCGTCCTTTAAATTGTTTCACATGACCTGTGAGATGTTTACAATCGTTTGGTGCAAAAATTTGCCTGACGCTGTATGACACCCTAAAGTGATTCGCGTATTAATTCGACCGTGTGTAGCGCTGACGGCACCTAATTGTATACACGTATATATAAAGTTCATGTCAAAGACTCACCCGGCGTCTTAAAACTCTCGCTTTTTATTTTATTTGTTTTTGAACGGCCTAGCGTATTTTATAAAAATCAAGAGGGCAACATTTTTAATTTATCGGTGTGTTTTGAGTTGAAATCTGTGTGGCTTGTATTCCTTTAGAATTCGTAAAATCATTAATGCTGCAAAGAAACAGCAAGACACAAATGATAGGTCATATATGTTATTTATATTACTTTTAAGATAATCTCAACTTGTAAAAAAACTTAATTTTAAAATTCATAACATAAACCTAACCTAAAAATTGACTGCATATTTTTACTGTATATTTATGTTCAAAATAAGAATTACACATGGTGTCTTGAAACAACAAATGACTTCAATCAATAACATAAGAAAAATTTAAAATTTGGGAATGTCAATATCTTTTTTGAAGAACGTTAGTATGTTTTAGAATATTTAAATTTTATATCTTTTTGTATTTGGGCCAATAGCCATCGTTGTCAAGACACGTTAATCTAAATAAAAAAAACGAAGGCGGCAACAAGAGCATTTTTTTTAATAATACCGGTTGGCCAAGTGTATTTGAGCCCATTTTAAATCCCCGTATCTTAAACAGTATTTCAGAATTAAAGGTCCGGTTTTTACCGAACACCTTAAAAAATACTCAAGTTTTTTTTGGAATACGCCGTTTGAACAGCTACTTCCGTTTACACCGAAAATTAGTACGCCATTTGTGAGATATAGGGTTACTTTGTTATTTTATATGGAACACCATGTATAAAACGAAGGCGGCAACAAGAGCATTTTTTTTAATAATACCGGTTGGCCAAGTGTATTTGAGCCCATTTTAAATCCCCGTATCTTAAACAGTATTTCAGTATTAAAGGTCCGGTTTTTACCGAACACCTTAAAAAATACTCAAGTTTTTTTTGGAATACGCCGTTTGAACAGCTACTTCCGTTTACACCGAAAATTAGTACGCCATTTGTGAGATATAGGGTTACTTTGTTATTTTATATGGAACACCATGTATATATATTTTTCAGAAACCTTAATCTTAATCTGCCCTATTTCGATAAAGGGAAAATTTGTGACAATTCTTTAAATTCGTGTAGATGTGAGAGCGGTTTCAAATAATTGGTACCTATACATATATTTAAATAAAATACACTATTACATCTAGTTACCTGTGGAATAAAATATTTAGTCGCAGTAGAAATGTCAAATAATAATTAATTCGTTGTTTAAATGTTAAATGGTTAACACTTTGAACAGTACCTGAATTAGTTATTCTTTTCTATTTGTTTTTCTTTCAGACATTTTAATTTATAAGGAACTAGATGTAAAAGTGTAAAGAAATAAAATTTGTAACAACTATTTAAAACCGCTCTAACATCTACACGAATTTAAAGAGCTGTCACAAATTATACCTTTTTAGAAAGAGGACAGATAACGGTTTCTAAAAAAAATATACTGGGTGTTCCATATAAAATAACAAAGTTGCCCTATATCTCAAAAAGGCGTACTCATTTCCGGTGTAAACGGAAGTAGCTGTACAAATTTGTAGTATTCAGTAAAGGAGTAAAGGTGTTCGGTAAAAACCACACCTTAAAACCTGAAATACTTTTCAAGATACGGGCATTTAAAATGGGCTCAAATACACTTGGCCACCCGGTATGAAATTTCCGTTTTTATGATGAAAGTCGATATCAGCAGCTTTAAGATATACTTAAAATCAGCGACGTGATTATTGAGCTGTGACGTCATCGAACTAAAAAACTAAATGAATAGGGGATGGAAGTTAGTCCAAACGAAATGGTTTTTTATTCCAAATTCAACGGAGTAGTACAATGGTATTGATGTGGATAATTATGTCACATTTTCAATTTAATACTTATCATCCACAATAACATTGAAATTGTGAAAATTTTGAGAGAGGTGTTGACAATGACCTCTTGCTTCAACACATGTCTCATCATAGAAGGGACTCATTTTGAATACATCCTTAAAAATGTTCAGAGTTTAAGTGACATTGGTTATTGTTAAAAATAAATATTAAATTAAAAATGTAGCAATAGCATATTGTGCAATAAGTGAGAAAAGTACTTTCCCCACATGTTGCATACTACAACTGCACAAATTTAAAGAATACAAGTAAAGTAACTTAATAATTATTTATATGGTTAGTAAAACAAAAATAACACTAAAGTATCCTACCTCTAAACTTTTAAATAATTTCATTTAAAATCATAGTTGATGGTGAAATTTGTACAATTTTGTTTGGTCAAACCCGGAACGTCATTTGTTTTCACCAAATTCTCCGTTATATTAATAGTAGAAGTTGAGGGTTGATTCATATACGGTGCATATTATATGATGTTTTATTAAAATCGTCACTACTGTCAGTATCCATATTATTTATTATAGATAAGTATATGTCTTGTTAAACTAATATTTAATGGAAATTGAGATTTTTATCAAAGCACGATTGAAACAACCTTTTAGAATTTAAAAACTTCTAATATAATCTGACAGTTTTGTGACAACTAAGTAGGTATTTAAAGATGACAGTTAGTAGCCTACTAAGTTTTTGTCGATTTTATTTGATTCTCCATATAAATGTATGTGGCGTGGGCAAAGTGCCGTGAGAAATAATATTTCTCACAGTATGAGCAATATTTGGTTTTGAAATTAAGTAAGGTATGAAAAATACGTCACTTTTCATAGCAGTTGTAGAAAAAATAATTATCCACATTAATACTCTCTTTAATATGATATGATGATATCACTGATCTCAATCATTTCACAAACGATAGCACTCAAAAACCCAATTGACATTTTCCAGTTTTCAAATAAAGATATTTTTTCTACAACTGCTATGAAAAGTGACGTATTTCTCATACCTTACTTAATTTCAAAACCAAATATTGCTCATACTGTGAGAAATGTTATTTCTCACGGCACTTTGCCCACACCACATACATTTATATGGAGAATCAAATAAAATGGACAAAAACTTAGTAGGCTTCTGTCATCTTTAAATACCTACTTAGTAGTCATGAAACTGTCAGATTAATTAATATAACGGAGAATTTAGTGAAAAGAAATGACGTTTCGGATTTGACCATACAAAATTGTACAAATTTCACCATCAACTATAATTTTAAATGAAATTATTTAACAGTATAGAGATGGGATGCTTTAGTGTTATTTTTGTTTTATTAACCATAAAAATAAATAATAAGTTACTTTACTTGTATTCTTTAAATTTGTGCAGTTGTAGAAAAAGTATGGTGTGCAACATGTGGGGAAAGTACTTTTCCCCCTTGTTGCACAATATACTATAGTTGTCTTCCAGTAACATCATGTAATAAATTTTTTGGATATGGTTTAAACGAGGCGGTCACAAACTCTTTAAGAGGAGGATTAACCGACAGTTTTTAACATTTTTAACATTCGTCCTGTATGTTTAATATTGATTTTTTTTAAAAACATAAGTATCCCTTACCAATTTTTTTTTGTTTTTAAAAATATTTAATATTAAACATATAGGACGAATGTTAAGAACGCAAGAAATGTCGCGAAAAACTGCCGGTAAATCCTCCACTTAGTGTATTATTGTCTCATGGAATATTTCAATTCGTTTTTTTTTAATTTCAGAATAACCTTATATTTAATGTTTTTTTGTTATGTCCAAAGTGATATTTTTTTAATTTCCTAAAAGGGTGATTTGTATTTTAAATAAAGTAGAAATATTCAACATGTGTTTTTTACTCCATTGCACTTCGTAAAAAACCACAACTTAATATGATTTAAACAAACAGCTTTTATTAAATTTTAGTAAATCAACTAATTTTCTTTGGTGAGATTTCTCAGATATATCACATATATCAAATTATGGATCTGGTCATGTACTTTATTAAGTCCCCTTGAGTCGTCGACGAAAACTAAACAAAAAATAATAATATTTAGTAGGACGCTGAATAACCGATAAAATGTACTTGTATGTATAGAGGTGCTAAAAATAGATGACGCTGAATAACCGATAAACGTACTTGAATGTATAGATGTGCTAAAAATAGATAACGCTGAGTAAACCTTTATGTTGTCCAAAGCGCCGCGTGATATCGTCAAACTTACCACCTTTAATACTCCCTTGAGTCGTCGACGAAAACTAAACAAAAAATAATAATATTTAGTAGGACGCTGAATAACCGATAAAATGTACTTGAATGTATAGAAGTGCTCAAAATAGATGACGCTGAATAACGGATAAAATGTACCTGAATGTATAGATGACGCTGAGTAACGGATAAAAAGTACTTGAATGTATAGATGTGCTAAAAATAGATGACGCTGAGTAAACCTTTATGTTGTCAAAAGCGCTGCGTGATACCGTCAAACTAACCACCTTTAATACGCCTGGTATACGCCAGACGCCGGGTAGGACTGTTCGTAGTTCAGACGCGGAGTGGTACTACATACAAATATATATATATATATATATATATCCTTCTATCGTTAAAGCGTCCATACATTCTGAAATCGCATTCAATAGAGCGTCCAAGTGCATAGAGCGTCCGTATACGGACGCTCTATGCACACCCCTTGTAATAATTTGTCCAGGGACTTGAAATTACGTGACGAACCTACCAACAAAATTTTTGGGGGACGCTTTTTTGATCATGAAATGAACGAAAATATACGGTTCCCGAATATATTTAGTTCGCGCTACTCTCCGGCAGAGACGCTAGGAGTATTAAGTTGTATATAGAGTATACATTTTATCTTGATAGTTATTCGCGCTTAGAGCGTCCCGAGATTTGACAACACTGCCGTTTCAGTAGAACGTTAAATTGCTTATATTGTTGAATGCAACAGTTAGAAAAATACATTTCTGGTACATTACTCAACTCTGAGTATTCTCTCAAATACATGCTCTCGTCTTTAGAGCGTCACGTCAACCACTCTCCTCTAATAGCGCCAAATTAAGGAAGTCCGATACATTAACGTAAGTAAAGGTTTAGATATGAGGTAGGAAGGTCAGTGAGCTGGCGCATTTCTTTATTAATAGTATTCTACAGTGAACGGCTGAATTATGGAATGTTATTATTATTTCGAGAACCGTCGAGTTTTAAGGGAAATCCCGAAACAGATCGATTTTTGTTGTAAAATACCCATGTTATAACGTAGATGGAGTAGGGATGACGTCACCGGTGTAGGTGTAGTGACGTAATCGTTAATTTTTTAAATAGAAATCGGTATAATGTGACACCTCATTTGAACGAGAATTTAATTCCTTATTTAACGACATTACATTTTCAACTAAAATATTTTTTTAAGAGTACGAAATCAATTTTTTTAATTTAAATTCAACCAAATTTCAACTAATGATTTAATTAATAATGTACTTTAAAGTAACCAAATTATGCATAAAAATTATTTTAAATTAAATGTTCGAACTGCCATCCATCGGTTTCTTGACAATATGCGAATGTACGGACACATTCATCAAGTACATTGCGGATGACCTCTGGAGTAATTAGACTCTTTTCATGCCTAATTCTATCTTTCAAGTCCTGTAAGTTTTGGGGTCTATTGACATAAACTTTTGATTTTATGTAACCCCACCGGAAAAAATCTAGAGGTGTTAGATCTGGCGACCTTTCTGGCCACTCTATAAAACCTCGTCTTCTGATCCACCTCCCGGGAAAGTAATTATTTAAAAATTGACGTACTTCACGTGCGTAATGCGGAGGGGATCCATCTTGGATTATTGTCATTTGGATACATGTTAGCAAGGACAGGTATAAGTTGATTTCTCAAAAAAAGTTAAATAGCGTCTTCCTGTTAGATTTTCTTCAAAGAAAAAAGGGCCAATGATTCTGTCATTGATGATCCCTGTCCATAGGTTTGTTCCAACCACAAATCACAAACTGATTTCCAACTATTTTCAAATCGTTTTCAACGCGCATGTCTATCAAATAATCTGATCCCTGATCAATTTATGTTTTTGGTTGGAACATCTTACAACTTCAGTCTGTACTGTTCATGCGCTTGTGTTGGCATCGTTAATCAGCTGATCCAAAGGCTTACACGATTTTTATTATGATCAAAATTAGGAATAAAACCAAGCTTTTTAATTATATCTAAATACAAACACAATTCACACTTTAAAAGTTCTAGTTTTAATTATATCTAAATACAAACACAATTCACACTTTAAGGTTATACTGCAATTCAATGAAACAGTGAAAGAAACTGTAAAATAAAAACACAGCGATTCGCATGCGCCAGATTAGTGGTCAGAAGAAAATCCGTAAACCGTTCTGATAGTTTTCAAACCGTTTTAAATTTTGGTTGGAACAAGAAACTGATCGTTAACTAATCGTTTGTATGTCTGGTTGGAACGTATTTAAGTTACTGCGCAGAATCCTGACGGTTTCTGACGCTGGTTTAGAACAAACCTCATACATTCACTTTCTGAGGATATTGCGAGTGTGCCTCAGTCATCCAATACGGGTTTTCTTGACTCCAATATCTGCAATTTTGACGATTCACGGTACCATGTATAAAAAATGTTGCTTCATCGGAAAAAAGGATTTGATTGATGAAAAGTGGATTGGGGATACTTAAATCCTGAATAATTTCAGAAAATTGAAGCCGGCGATCGGGATCGTCGTCGTTTAACTCCTGATGTAATTGAATTTTGTAGGGATTGTATTTTTCTTTTTTTTTTAAATATGTAATACCGATCTTTGTGAAACTCCAGCATATTCACCCATTTGTGTTGAACTACTGTGAGGATTGTCATGTACATTTAATATAATATCAAGTTTCACATTGTCTTCAATTTTAGGACGCCCTGCGTTTGGAATCTGTTTAACGTGCCTAGTTTCTCCAAATTTTCGGACTATTTTACTTACTGTTGATTGGCTGATGGGTCTGACGGGATATTTTTCGTTGAATAAATTGCATACCTCGTTCTGTGTTCTTTTTTTTTATCTCCGCATCCGCTAAGGATTAATATTTCTATGCGTTGTGATTCATTTAGGTGAGCCATAATTCACTATTCAAAAGTAAAAATTACAATTGAATACGACAATAAATATTACAGTGATTATGCCACTATCACTTGCTTGAATTACATATGACAAAAAGTTTCAGTGTTTATGAGAGAACTTTTCGTGTCCATTATTATTTTTACTTATTTTTGCTTTTTTAAGTATTTCAGAAAGTCATGGATTCAAGCATTAATTGTAATTTGATTGAATATAAATTAAAAAAAATTGTTTTCGTACCCTCAAAAAAATATTTTAGTTAAAAATGTAATGTCGTTAAATAGATAATTAAAATCTCGTTCAAATGAGGTGTCACATTATACCGATTTCTATTTAAAAAAATTAACGATTACGTCATTACACCTACACCGGTTACGTCATCCCTACTCCATGTACGTTATAACATGGGCATTGTACAACAAAAATCGACCTGTTTCGGGAATTCCCTTAAAACTCGACGGTTCTCGGAACAATGATAATATTCCATAATTTAGACGTTCACTGTATAATTAATTATTGAGTAGGACATTATATACAAACTATTTTCGGTCATCTAAAAGACAAGTATAATGTCAATATTATATTATGTTGACTACCCCTAAATTTATTTGGAAGCTAAAACGTGTTAAAGAAACCCACTTTAATTAGGTTATAAATCTAGATTTTATTGTTTTAATACCTAGTAAGTAGTAATTATAAAACAATGTCGAATATGGGACAAATAAAAAGTAAATTTTTACACAATACAAAAAAAAGTTTTCTACTATAAAATCTACATATACACAGAGAAACTTAAAAGTCCTACAATAGGTACTACAAAGTTATTCAGATTGAAAAAAAATCCTGCAGGGATACAAAAATCAAAATCATTCGAATTTAATGAACTACAGCCTTCATCTCTTACTTCTTTGTGCGTTTCCATTGCATGTACGTATTCTTCGATCATAAAAATATTTAGTTTTCTTAAAAAAAAGAGTTAGCACGTTGTATGCGGATGGTCAGTGGACGCCGTAAACGCGAAACAATATACGCAAATTATACATGAAACAATATGAATGAATCTCTTTTTCATTTAAAATCGAAGTCCCAAGCTACTTCCCAGATCTTAATTTCTTAGATACGTTCCTGTATATAGGGTGCGTCCAAGTAACGCATAAATTTATTATAAGCTAAATAAAAAGTACTATTAAAAATTCCCCAAATAGGTCAGTTTTTGATTTTAAATTACCAAAATAAACAAAAGAAAATTTACAATAAGTGTTCAGCTTGTCCATCATTGACCAGTAGACATGACTTAACCGGGCATTAAGGTCTACTCTAACACTTTGTAGCATAGAGGGTGTTATGTTCCGCATTTATTCCTGCCTTGGTCTTATAGCTCTCGAATAGTTGAATGAAATTAAAAAAATTTGCAAAATATCCCTTTAAACAATAAAAATATATATAAAGGGTGGTCCGTAAGTAATGGTCCAAAGTGAAATGGAAGATTCTTGGCCTGAAAATATTACAATCTGACGCAACTTGCTTCAATAAAATATTGATAATAAAAAAGATACAGGGTGGCAAAGTTGAAATGTCAAAAATGTTTTTTCTCAGTAAATTGGAAGATTTTGGATATAAAAACGTAAAAATTTGATGATAGGGGTTTTAGTTCCTGAGAAATCATAATATCATATCCGTTTTGATAAAAGTTAAGCGCACAGTTACACCAACAACATAGCTCATTTGGCGCCCTCTAGGAAATACATCAAAACGGATATCATATTACGATTTCTCATGCCTTAAAACCCCCATCTCTTAATTTTTACGTTTGTATATCCAAAATCTTTCAATTTACTGAGAAAAAACATCTTTTACATTCCTACTTTGCCACCCTGTATCTTTTCTATTATCAATATTTGATTAAAGCAAGTTGCAAGAGATTTTAATATTTTCAGGCCAAAAATCTCCCATTTCACTTTGGACCATTGCTTACGGACCACCCTGTATATAATACTTCATTTGGATTGGCAAATCAGCAAGAACCAACTGAAAGACTCATTGGAAAACCAACAACAGGTTGATATGACATAATTTCATTAGATTAATATCAAAAAATTCAATTTTTTTTAACAACAGAAATATTAGTACAAGGGTCAAAAGTTATTCCTTTTCCTATACACAATATTGATGTATGAAACATAAAAGTAGCCGATATCGCCAAGAGGCAGATTTTATAAGTATTCATGAATATATAGGATGTTCCAAAATTGATTGAAGAACCCAACTAAACCCAAGTAAATATAGGGACATCCATTCTTTTTTAAATAATCAATTGTTTTAGCTGAAAAATCTTTGAAGTTAAAAAAGTGATTTTCAACACCCTGGAATTTAGAAACTTTAACCATTTGACTCCAAGTGCTATAGTTTTTCGAAATCAGCTCTTCGAAGAGAATCGAAAGATATTAAGAAATATAGGGTGTTACATAAAAAATATGTGTTTGTTTCGTCACTGAATTTTGGAGCAGACTGTATGTATGAATATTTTTAAAATCTGGTCCTTGACGATATCTACTTACTTCTTTTGTTAATAATGTTGTTTCGTGGCACTAAGGATAAACGAGATATCTAGCTCCGACTGATGTATTAGAATATTATTTGAACCAGTTGATGTACCCAGATGACTTCACCTTATGCACGAGGCTATTAGTTTTCACCCAAAATTTGTTTTCTAATACTTTACTTGAAAAAAACTAAGAAAACATTTTTTTAATAACAAAAATTTCATAACACTACTACAAGAAATGGATTCCGCGTATTAAAATACATGATACTGCATAATTTTTTCCATACATTCAATATAAACCAAAATTTACAATTTTTGGGTCAGGACTGCAAAATGTTTAACATGCATCTCAATTACTTACTACATTTGAATTCTTTCATTTTATATTGTAGATAATATACAGGATTAAAGCTGAAGGAAATTTCCAAAAAAAATTTGATTCCGATTTCGGAGAAATTTTGTATAGGAGGTTTTTTGATACGAAGATTCCAACAAATTTGTCAGTTATTCGTTAAAAAAATTATTTCGAGTGGAAAATTGAGAAAACTGCATGAAAATGGAATTTTCCGAAAAACTGTAAATCAGATTTTAATCATTTACGAACTTAGCCTCAGTTTTTATGTTCTGAACCTACTTATAAAATTTCATTGAAAAATTCGGTAGTGTTTTTGAGTTATCGTGTTGACAACTGACCGACCGACATTTTTTAAAAATGGGTTTTTTGGACTAATATGAAACGTGTAGATCCATTCGAATCTCGAAACGTCAAAATCACTCCATCACATCACTTCCCTTATAGTATTTTCCCGTAACCCACAATTTTAAGGAAATAAATTATTTATCTACGCAGGAAAAATATTAGTTCTCAACTAGGGTTAAAACTTTTCACCGACAATACTCGTTTCCTGAATGATCACAAATGTCACAAAAAATCATATTTTTTGTAACTGCCTACATAAATAGCTATTCTTCAACTAGTACCTAACAAACACCATATAAAATAATAACTATCATGTAATTCTGAAATTAATGCAATTTTGTGAAGAAATTGTCCATTTGAAGATTTATTTAAATTCACTGTCTTCAATATTTTGAGTATTTGTAACTTGTTAAATGAATACTTCTGAAATTTCATTGCAATAACATAGTATAGTTCCTTCCTTCTTACAATAACCACATTATATCTTATTTGTCCTCCTATTTTCTGTAAATAGCAGATATGTACTTACTGCGGCAACAACGCAATAACAAAATTGACGCCCTAAAGGCTATCATATATACGTAATGCTGAATATAAGAGACGCCCAATTGTACATCGACTGAAAGGGCGCCATAATGTTAGGAAAATATACAGCAATGTTGTGTTCTCCGTGCCAAAGTCCTTTTTTCCATTTATTTTAACCATCCTTTATCTATATTAAAAAGTATTCAGCTCAATTAACACTATATCTGCAGAAAACAACGTCGGACGCCATAAAGCACATTTTTGTCTGGACGCTTTAACGATAGAAGGATATATATATATATATATATATATCCTTCTATCGTTAAAGCGTCCATACATTCTGAAATCGCATTCAATAGAGCGTCCAAGTGCATACAGCGTCCGTATACGGACGCTCTATGCACACCCCTTGTAATAATTTGTCCAGGGACTTGAAATTACGTCACGAACCTACCAACAAAATTTTTGGGGGACGCTTTTTTGATCATGAAATGAACGAAAATATACGGTTCCCGAATATATTTAGTTCGCGCAACTCTCCGGCAGAGACGCTAGGAGTATTAAGTTGTATATAGAGTATACATTTTATCTTGATAGTTATTCGCGCTTAGAGCGTCCCGAGATTTGACAACACTGCCGTTTCAGTAGAACGTTAAATTGCTTATATTGTTGAATGCAACAGTTAGAAAAATACATTTCTGGTACATTACTCAACTCTGAGTATTCTCTCAAATACATGCTCTCGTCTTTAGAGCGTCACGTCAACCACTCTCCTCTAATAGCGCCAAATTAAGAAAGTCCGATACATTAACGTGAGTAAAGGTTTAGATATGAGGTAGGAAGGTCAGTGAGCTGGCGCATTTCATTATTAAAAGTATTCTACAGTGAACGGCTAAATTATGGAATATTATTATTATTTCGAGAACCGTCGAGTTTTAAGGGAAATCCCGAAACAGGTCGATTTTTGTTGTAAAATACCCATGTTATAACGTACATGGAGTAGGGATGACGTCACCGGTGTAGGTGTAGTGACGTAATCGTTAATTTTTTTAAATATAAATCGGTATAATGTGACACCTCATTTGAACGAGAATTTAATTCCTTATTTAACGACATTACATTTTCAACTAAAATATTTTTTTAAGAGTACGAAATCAATTTTTTTAATTTAAATTCAACCAAATTTCAACTAATGATTTAATTAATAATGTACTTTAAAGTAACCAAATTATGCATAACAATTATTTTAAATTAAATGTACGAACTGCCATCCATCGATTTCTTGACAATATGCGAATGTACGGACACATTCATCAAGTACATTGCGGATGACTTCTGGAGTAATTAGACTCTTTTCATGCCTAATTCTATCTTTCAAGTCCTGTAAGTTTTGGGGTCTATTGACATAAACTTTTGATTTTATGTAACCCCACAGGAAAAAATCTAGAGGTGTTAGATCTGGCGACCTTTCTGGCCACTCTATAAAACCTCGTCTTCTGATCCACCTCCCGGGAAAGTAATTATTTAAAAATTGACGTACTTCACGTGCGTAATGCGGAGGGGATCCATCTTGTTGAAACCAGATATTTTCACTAGGTAAATTTGGATTATTGGCATTTGGATACATGTTAGCAAGGACAGGTATAAGTTGATTTCTCAAAAAAGTTAAATAGCGTCTTCCTGTTAGATTTTCTTCAAAGAAAAAAGGGCCAATGATTCTGTCATTGATGATCCCTGCCCATAGGTTTGTTCCAACCACAAATCACAAACTGATTTCCAACTATTTTCAAATCGTTTTCAACGCGCATGTCTATCAAATAATCTGATCCCTGATCAATTTATGTTTTTGGTTGGAACATCTTACAACTTTAGTCTGTACTGTACATGCGCTTGTGTTGGCATCGTTAATCAGCTGATCCAAAGGCTTACACGATTTTTATTATGATCAAAATTAGGAATAAAACCAAGCTTTTTAATTATATCTAAATACAAACACAATTCACACTTTAAAAGTTCTAGTTTTAATTATATCTAAATACAAACACAATTCACACTTTAAAAGTTCTAGTTTTAATTATATCTAAATACAAACACAATTCACACTTTAAAAGTTCTAGTTTTAATTATATCTAAATACAAACACAATTCACACTTTAAGGTTATGCTGCAATTCAATGAAACAGTGAGAGAAACTGTAAAATAAAAACACAGCGATTCGCATGCGCCAGATTAGTGGTCAGAAGAAAATCCGTAAACCGTTCTGATAGTTTTCAAACCGTTTTAAATTTTGGTTGGAACAAGAAACTGATCGTTAACTAATCGTTTGTATGTCTGGTTGGAACGTATTTAAGTTACTGCGAAGAATCCTGACGGTTTCTGACGCTGGTTGGAACAAACCTCATACATTCACTTTCTGAGGATATTGCGTGTGTGCCTCAGTCATCCAATACGGGTTTTCTTGACTCCAATATCTGCAATTTTGACGATTTACGGTACCATGTATAAAAAATGTTGCTTCATCGGAAAAAAGGATTTGATTGATGAAAAGTGGATTGGGGATACATAAATCCTGAATAATTTCAGAAAATTGAAGCCGGCGATCGGGATCGTCGTCGTTTAACTCCTGATGTAGTTGAATTTTGTAGGGATGGTATTTTTCTTTTTTTTAAATATGTAATACCGATCTTTGGGAAACTCCAGCATATTCACCCATTTGTGTTGAACTACTGTGAGGATTGTCATGTACATTTAATAAAATATCAAGTTTCACATTGTCTTCAATTTTAGGACGCCCTGCGTTTGGAATCTGTTTAACGTGCCTAGTTTCTCCAAATTTTCGGACTATTTTACTTACTGTTGATTGGCTGATGGGTCTGACGGGATATTTTGCGTTGAATAAATTGCATACCTCGTTCTGTGTTCTTTTTTTTATCTCCGCATCCGCTAAGGATTAATATTTCTATGCGTTGTGATTCATTTAGGTGAGCCATAATTCACTATTCAAAAGTAAAAATTACAATTGACAACTGATAAAAATTCACAAAATCAAAACATTTACGACAATAAATATTACAGTAATTATGCCACTATCACTTGCTTGAATTACATATGACAAAAAGTTTCAGTGTTTATGAGAGAACTTTTCGTGTCCATTATTATTTTTACTTATTTTTGCTTTTTTAAGTATTTCAGAAAGTCATGGATTCAAGCATTAATTGTAATTTGATTGAATTTAAATTAAAAAAAATTGTTTTCGTACCCTTAAAAAATATTTTAGTTAAAAATGTAATGTCGTTAAATAGATAATTAAATTCTCGTTCAAATGAGGTGTCACATTATACCGATTTCTATTTAAAAAAATTAACGATTACGTCATTACACCTACACCGGTTACGTCATCCCTACTCCATGTACGTTATAACATGGGCATTGTACAACAAAAATCGACCTGTTTCGGGATTTCCCTTAAAACTCGACGGTTCTCGGAACAATGATAATATTCCATAATTTAGACGTTCACTGTATAATTAATTATTGAGTAGGGCATTATATACAAACTATTCTCGGTCATCTAAAAGACAAGTATAATGTCAATATTATATTATGTTGACTACCCCTAAATTTATTTGGAAGCTAAAACGTGTTAAAGAAACCCACTTTAATTAGGTTATAAATCTAGATTTTATTGTTTTAATACCTAGTAAGTAGTAATTATAAAACAATGTCGAATATGGGACAAATAAAAAGTAAATTTTTACACAATACAAAAAAAAGTTTTCTACTATAAAATCTACATATACACAGAGAAACTTAAAAGTCCTACAATAGGTACTACAAAGTTATTCAGATTGAAAAAAAATCCTGCAGGGATACAAAAATCAAAATCATTCGAATTTAATGAACTACAGCCTTCATCTCTTACTTCTTTGTGCGTTTCCATTGCATGTACTTGTACGTATTCTTCGATCATAAAAATATTTAGTTTTCTTAAAAAAAAAGAGTGTATGCAGATGGTCAGTGGACGCCGTAAACGCGAAACAATATACGCAAATTATACATGAAACAATATGAATGAATCTCTTTTTCATTTAAAATCGAAGTCCCAAGTTACTTCCCAGATCTTAATTTCTTAGATACGTTCCTGTATATAGGGTGCGTCCAAGTAACGCATAAATTTATTATAAGCTAAATAAAAAGTACTATTAAAAATTCCCCAAATAGGTCAGTTTTTGATTTTAAATTACCAAAATAAACAAAAGAAAATTTACAATAAATGTTCAGCTTGTTCATCATTGACCAGTAGACATGACTTAACCGGGCATTAAGGTCTACTCTAACACTTTGTAGCATAGATGGTGTTATGTTCCGCATTTATTCCTGCCTCGAATAGCTCTCGAATAGTTGAATGAAATTAAAAAAATTTGCAAAATATACTTTTAAACAATAAAAATATATATACAGGGTGGTCCGTAAGTAATGGTCCAAAGTGAAATGGAAGATTCTTGGCTTGAAAATATTACAATCTGACGCAACTTGCTTCAATAAAATATTGATAATAAAAAAGATACAGGGAGGCAAAGTTGAAATGTCAAAAATGTTTTTTCTCAGTAAATTGAAAGATTTTGGATATACAAACGTAAAAATTTGATGATAGGGGTTTTAGTTCCTGAGAAATCATAATATCATATCCGTTTTGATGTATTTTTTAGAGGGAGCCACATGAGCTACGTTCTTGGTGTAACTGTGCACTTAACTTTTTTATCGTTAACACTATCTCGCTTTTCATTGAAAAATATTAAAATGACATCATTTTTGTGAAAAAATGTATACCTATCATAAGTCTCAAAGGTTGCTAGTTTTCAAGATATTCGCATCTTAAAAACCCTCTACGTAATTTGCATTTTATTTATTAGTACTTTGACATATTAATAAAGCAACCATTATGAACTCAATAACTTTTAATCAAGAGAAAAAAGAAAAATTTATTGAAAAATACAACAACAAAATTTAAATATTATTTCACAGTAATTGTTCAATATGTCCGCCATTCATCTCGATATATTTATCCATGCGTTTCATGAAAGATCGCCTAATATTAAACAATGTCATTGGCGTAAAAAAATTTGTTGCTGCTCTGATTTCTTGCCAAAGTTGAACTCGACTATTGATAGGGTTTCTGTGAACTATTTCCCTCATTGTGCCCCATAAACTGAAATCCAAAGGGTTATATTCTGGACTGCGTGTTGGCCAAGGAAAGGGACTACCACGACCAATCCAGCTTTCAGGAAACAAGGTGTTTAAATAGTTTCGTACTTCAAGAGTGTAATGAGATTAACTGTCAAAACACGAATGATTAACTTGTTGACATCGGCACCTACTATGTTAATTCTTGTGATGATAAATTTGCTGACATCAGCGCCTACTAACGCTATTATTTGCATCGTTCACTAACTAACGACGTTAGTTAGTGTACGGTGTTATTTGTGCTAATAAATAAAATAATAATTATGTAGGGGGTTTTTAAAATGCGAAAACTATTAATTTTTGAGACTAATGATACATATTTATTTTTGTCGCAAATGATGTAGTTTTAATATTTTTCAATAAAAAGAGAGATAGCGTTAACGATGAAAAAGTTAAGCGCACAGTTACACCAACAACTTAGCTCATTTGGCGCCCTCTAGGAAATACATCAAAACGGATATCATATTACGATTTGTCATGCCTTAAAACCCCCATCTCTCAATTTTTACGTTTGTATATCCAAAATCTTTCAATTTACTGAGAAAAAACATCTTTTACATTCAAACTTTGCCACCCTGTATCTTTTCTATTATCAATATTTGATTAAAGCAAGTTGCAAGACATTGTAATATTTTCAGGCCAAAAATCTCCCATTTCACTTTGGACCATTGCTTACGGACCACCCTGTATATAATACTTCATTTGGAATGGCAAATCAGCAAGAACCAACTGAAAGACTCATTGGAAAACCAACAACAGGTTGATATGACATAATTTCATTAGATTAATAACAAAAAATTCAATTTTTTTTAACAACAGAAATATTAGTACAAGGGTCAAAAGTTATTCCTTTTCCTATACACAATATTGATGTATGAAACATAAAAGTAGCCGATATCGCCAAGAGGCAGATTTTATAAGTATTCATGAATATATAGGATGTTCCAAAATTGATTGAAGAACCCAACTAAACCCAAGTAAATATAGGGACATCCATTCTTTTTTAAATAATCAATTGTTTTAGCTGAAAAATCTTTGAAGTTAAAAAAGTGATTTTCAACACCCTGGAATTTAGAAACTATAACCATTTGACTCCAAGTGCTATAGTTTTTCGAAATCAGCTCTTCGAAGAGAATCGAAAGATATTAAGAAATACAGGGTGTTACATAAAAAATATGTTTGTTTCGTCACTGAATTTTGGAGCAGACTGTATGTATGAATATTTTTAAAATCTGGTCCTTGACGATATCTACTTACTTCTTTTGTTAATGTTGTTGTTTCGTGGCACTAAGGATAAACGTGATATCTAGCTCCGACTGATGTATTAGAATATTATTTGAACCAGTTGATGTACCCAGATGACTTCACCTTATGCACGAGGCTATTAGTTTTCACCCAAAATTTGTTTTCTAATACTTTACTTGAAAAAAACTAAGAAAACATTTTTTTAATAACAAAAATTTCATAACACTACTACAAGAAATGGATTCCGCGTATTAAAATACATGATACTGCATAATTTTTTCCATACATTCAATATAAACCAAAATTTACAATTTTTGGGTCAGGACTGCAAAATGTTTAACATGCATCTCAATTACTTACTACATTTGAATTCTTTCATTTTATATTGTAGATAATATACAGGATTAAAGCTGAAGGAAATTTCCAAAAAAAATTTGATTCCGATTTCGGAGAAATTTTGTATAGGAGGTTTTTTGATACGAAGATTCCAACAAATTTGTCAGTTATTCGTTAAAAAAATTATTTCGGGTGGAAAATTGAGAAAACTGCATGAAAATGGAATTTTCCGAAAAACTGTAAATCAGATTTTAATCATTTACGAACTTAGCCTCAGTTTTTATGTTCTGAACCTACTTATAAAATTTCATTGAAAAATTCGGTAGTGTTTTTGAGTTATCGTGTTGACAACTGACCGACCGACATTTTTTAAAAATGGGTTTTTTGGACTAATATGAAACGTGTAGATCTATTCGAATCTCGAAACGTCAAAATCACTCCATCACATCACTTCCCTTATAGTATTTTCCCGTAACCCACAATTTTAAGGAAATAAATTATTTATCTACGCAGGAAAAATATTAGTTCTCAACTAGGGTTAAAACTTTTCACCGACAATACTCGTGTCCTGAATGATCACAAATGTCACAAAAAATCATATTTTTTGTAACTGCCTACATAAATAGCTATTCTTCAACTAGTACCTAACAAACACCATATAAAATAATAACTATCATGTAATTCTGAAATTAATGCAATTTTGTGAAGAAATTGTCCATTCGAAGATTTATTTAAGTTCACTGTCTTCAATATTTTGAGTATTTGTAACTTGTTAAATGAATACCTCTGAAATTTCATTGCAATAACATATTATAGTTCCCTCCTACTTACAATAACCACATTATATCTTATTTGTCCTCCTATTTTCTGTAAATAGCAGATATGTACTTACTGCGGCAACAACGCAATAACAAAATTGACGCCCTAAAGGCTATCATATATACGTAATGCTGAATATAAGAGACGCCCAATTGTCCATCGACTGAAAGGGCGCCATAATGTTAGGAAAATATACAGCAATGTTGTGTTTTCCGTGCCAAAGTCCTTTTTTCCATTTATTTTAACCATCCTTTATCTATATTAAAAAGTATTCACCTCAATTAACACTATATCTGCTGAAAACGACGTCGGACGCTATAAAGCACATTTTTGTCTGGACGCTCTAACGATAGAAGGATGTATATATATATATATATATAACTTGTAATGACGATGCGCAAATACGCCGAAACCGGTCTACAAGTGATGTTGTCCCTTCTAAGTACAAACCATATCTTGCAGATATACCAACCCCGTTTAGCTTAGAAGTGTAATTCAATGTCTGTCGGAGCATATTGCCCGAGACGTAGTTAGAATAGAATAGAATAAAACTTTATTTAGCTAAAAATAAGCTATTACATAACAAACAGAATTCATATTACAAATTTTCTCAGAAAAAGATACAAGTATCAATTTACAAAATACATTTTCCATATTCGTGATTTTGTATTACAGTTGGAGCAGTTCAAGTTGTTCCTTTTTAGTTGAACGGTCATTGTTTTTTGAAAACTATTTTTCAAAACTTTGTAAGGCGTTATAATAATATTAATTCTATTATCTTCGATCTAGTTTTGAAGGCATTCAAGAGATCAGATGAAAATTGACGCTTTCCTCAACTTTCTCAGAAATCACAGAGATTAAAATTCTGAAAAATATTCAGAAAACATTTCTTTCCTGATACTCCACGCCCAAGAGGAAAAATATTTTTACTTTTAATTTTAGCGAAAAATGTCATTTTTTTATTCTAAATCCTCATAAGATGATTAATCCATGATTGGCTGTATATTTTTTACTGTTACAAAATTAAGAAAAGTTCGTTACAAAAAGTTTAATTCTGTGATAGTGGAAAAGGAGCAGTTTTTATCGGGTGCTGGACATTAAAAGTAGAATCGTGTCATAAATTTCTTATTTGTAAAATTTGATTCGTGATAAAATTCAGAACTAAAAAGTTATCTTAATCTTTAAAGAACTGTTGAAAAACATTGTGGGACACTCCGTATATGTAAAGAATTGGTATTTTCCACATTGATTTTTGAAAAAATTACAAAACCTTCAAAAAATGCAGGCTAAAGGACATTGCAGGTATTTAGATGGGCATTGCTATGGACTTTTATTATATATGTTAGACCACTTTGTATTATGTTATTTTTTGCATTTGATGTTTATTGTCATATTTATCACTACTGTCAGTTAATAAAAGTTAGTAAAAGTTTTTCCTATTTTAATCTAGTTCAACTGAATTGAATACAACAATTTTGGCGACGATTGATGAAAATAAGAAATACGGCGATAAATAAGATGGCTGAATTAGCACCTTTGGTAGAAACTTTAACTAAACTAATAGAGACATTACAACCGACGAATAATGCTTCAAATGATATTAAGGATTCACTTAAACATCTAATCCTGAATTTTGAACCTTTTGATGAACATTCCGAATCATTTAATCATTATCAGAAACGCCTAGAAAAGTATTTCAAACTAAAAGGAATAGATGCTTTCGACGAAGATACAAATGATGCAAAAGTTATGATATTGATCAATTGCCTAGGAAGTAAATATTATAAAATTTTATCAAGTCTTACATCTCCTGATTTACCCAATACTAAGACTTATAATGAGCTTATTGTGTTACTAAAGAACCATTTGTCACCTAAAATGAACGTTCTCACTGAGCATCACAAATTTTTATCAAAATCTCAAAATATAGATGAGTCAATCTCCACATTTGTTGCCTCTCTTAAAGAGCAAATAAAGTATTGTGACATTAAAGTTAAATGTAAAGAACACAGCGCCTGTGGTAATTGTAAAAAAGATGTGATCGAAATATTTTTACGAGCTCAATTCATTCGTGGTTTAAAAGATAAAGAAATCCGTGGAAAAATATTGCAAGAAACAAACATTACTTTTGAACGAGCAGTAGAGATCGCACTAGCTGTTGAAGCTTCAAAAATCCAAAATAGGGACATTTATGAAAATATACCTACATCTTCTGTAAATAGAATTTCAAGTCAATAACAGATATCAGGATAATGTACAACCACAATTTTCAAAGGCACAAAATTACCAAACAAAAATAGATTATCGAAAGTTAGGCATTTCGGGATTGTCTTCAATGTGGACGAAATAATCACAAACGATTGAATGCAGAGTTTCTGATAAGCTCAGCTGCCAAAGCTGTAAAAAACGAGGACACGTGAGCAAGGTTTGCATTACTACATTACAAAAAAATTTAAATGAAATAAATAATGTCAACGAGTATCAGAATAATGAAAATAATTTTGAAGACGATCCTAATATAAATCAGATAATAGATATTTATAATACAAATGTAACATCCATTTATGAACCAAAAATGCTGATTGAACTTCAAATAAAAAATAAACCTTTCACGTTTGAGTATGACACAGGCAGTCCAGTTACATTAATATCAGAAAGAGATTTCAATAATTTAGAATTAAACGAACCAATGCAAAACACGAACATGAAATTCCGTTCCTATACTAATCATATTTTCAATCCATTGGGATATGTTCAAGTTCCTGTTTCTTTCAAAAATAATAATATCATTGGAGATTTATTTGTCATACCGGGAAATGGCAATGCCATACTTGGAAGAAGATGGATTCGAAATTTAAAAATTAACATTCAAAACATAAACTCTCTCACTATTCCTGCTTCAATTTCCGCTCCTACATTAGATGAAATTTTCAAAGATTTTGAAGATGTTTTTACTTCAACTGTAGGAAAAATTCCAAACATACATTGTTCACTCAAACTTAAACCAAATGCCAAGACAGTTTTTTTCAAACCAAGAAAAATTCCATACGCTTTACAAGAGAAAGTTGACAAAGAATTAGATAATTTGGAGAACGAAGGTATAATAGAAAAATTAGATCTCTCAGAATGGGGCACGCCATTAGTGATTGTACCTAAAAGTGATGGAAAGATTCGGTTATGCGCTGATTACAAAGTCACTGTTAATCAACAACTTCAAGACAATCGATATCCGATTCCAAGAATAGAAGATATTTTCAATAAAATGGGAAACGGGCAATATTTCTGTACCCTTGATATTTTCAAAGCATACCTGCACGTGCCAGTAGACGAAGAAAGTGCGAAGCTACAAGCAATATCTACACATAGAGGAACGTACCTTGCAAAGCGATTAAATTTTGGAATCAAAACAGCACCTAATGAATTTCATAGGATTATTGACCAAATTGTTAATAATTTAGATGGTACCACAGCTTACTTTGATGATATTTTAATTCAAGGTTCCTCTCTACAGGAATGCAAAGCTAGACTCATTAAAGTTTTGGAAAAATTGCGAAAATATAATCTACATCTAAACAAAGAGAAATGCAAGTTTTTCGAGAATTAGATTAAATATTTAGGACACATTATCACCAAAGAAGGGTTAAAAAAGTCGGATGATAAAATCAAGGCCATACAAGAGCACCAAGACCAGAAAATATGGAACAAGTACAACAGTTTCTAGGAATGGTTCGATATTATGATAAATTTATACCTCATGCTTCTACAATTATGCAGCCACTGAACAGATTATTACAAAAAAATGCACCATTTATTTGGACCAAAGAATGTGAAGCTGCCTTTAACAATGCCAAACAGGTAATAGCCAGCAAGCAAGTTTTAATGCCTTTTTCACCAGAATTTCCAATAATACTAGCTACTGATGCAAGTCCACATGGCATTTCTGGTGTACTTTCACACAAACTTCCGAATGGTCTAGAAAACCAGTTGTTTTTATTTCAAGATCATTGACAAAAGCAGAGAGAAACTATAGTCAATTAGATCGGGAAGCTACTGCAATTTACTGGACTTTTGAAAAACTGTTTCACTATATTTATGGAAGACATTTTACACTTGTTGTCGACAATAAACCGTTCATAACTATCTTAAATCCAACAAAACAACTACCCTTATTATCAGCTACACGAATGATCAGATACGCACAATTTTTATCCGGATTTGATTATACCATAGAATATAAAAAATCTTCAGAGCATACTAATGCCGACTATTTGTCAAGAAATCCGTTATCTCTAGAAGAAAATGAAAATATGGCAATCGATAATGAATTTTTACAGAATATTCAAACAGTAAATCAAATTTCCACAACAACCTTAGATTTTAATATAATTGCTCATGAAACGTAACAAGATCCGGAATTACAACAATTGAAAGAGAAACTTCTTAATGGAAATATTTACGACCCAGAATATTCTTTACAGGAAGGAATAATTTTTAAACATAATGGAGTAATTATACCAGAATGTCTTCAAGCAGCAATGTTACAAGAACTACATAGTACACACATAGGAATAGTAAAAATGAAATCTATATCCCGAAGATACTGTTACTGGAAGGGTATTGATAAAGATATAGGGAATTTAGTTAATAGTTTTGTAAAGCATGTTATGATATCAAGAAAACTCCTAAAAAAGCACCACTACACCAATGGGAAGAGCCGGAAAAAAATTGGCAACGGGTTCACATAGATTATGCTGGCCCAATTTTTAATTATAATTTTTTCATAGTTGTAGATGCAAAGAGTAAATGGCCCGAAATTAAAATGTCTAAAAATGCACCAACAACTTCCGGAACAATACATTATCTACGAGAAATTTTCAGTTGTTACGGATTACCAGAAATAATTGTTAGTGACAACGCATCCATTTTTAAATCAATAGATTTTGTTGAATTTTGTAAAAGAAATGGTATAAGACAAAGACATATTGCTCCAGGATATCCCGCTACAAATGGACAAGCGGAAAGATATGTTCAAACGTTTAAAGATAAAATGAAAAAAATGTCTGAAGAGTCAGGAACTATACATGAGAAACTACACAGATTTTTAATTAAATTTAGATCAACACCCCTTTTGAATGGGAAGACACCAGCAGAATTGTTGTTTGGTCAAAATATCCGAACAAAATTAGATCTTATTCGACCTCAAAAACCAGATAAAAATAATGCAATTCAACCAAATTTTGAGCAATTTTATCTAATCGGAACAAGAGTACAATCACGAAATTATCATGGAAACATTTATTGGATGTATGGAACTGTTATAAATCGCCTGGGAAAATTACATTATATAATTGAATTGGACGATGGCTACATGATAAAAAGACATTTCAATCAACTTCGATCGTGCAATATTAAGAAGCCTATGCCTATAACCGAATTAAAACAATCAAAAAACATGGAAAATCAATCAAGACAGCAAAACAATCAACAACAATTTCCACTACCACCCAGGAGACAGTATAGAGTTTTTAAACAACAATTTCCACTACCACCCAGGAGACAGTATAGAGTTTTTAGACCCACTGTGGTTTCTAAAAATTTTGACTATGACAACCGATCCTCAGAAGTATCCACTCGAAAGCCGACAGGTACGACTGCGGTTAGAGAAAAAGAAGATACTACAATAAGTCATTATAATTTTAATGAGTTTGTTAATGAGCCAAGTACATCAACATCTATAGTTAATAGTTTTCCACCTCCTTATAATACGAGTACTACAGAGCAGAGCACTGAACAGCAACAAAGTAATCGTATTTTGGATCAACAAACAAGTCCAAGACGATCTTCAAGAATCCGAAGACCACCTGATCGATTGTACTATGATTGACTTTTAACTACAACCCGGAGAATTATTATATATGTTAGACCACTTTGTATTATGTTATTTTTTGCATTTGATGTTTATTGTCATATTTATCACTACTGTCAGTTAATAAAATAAATGTCACATAAAATAGGAAGTTCTTCCTATTTTAATCTAGTTCAACTGAATTGAATACAACTTTCAAAGGTAAAGGCAGAACTGTCCTCTCAATAATGTCACAAGTCAAGTAGTTCATTCAGTCACCGTCGTTGTTTGCATTTTTAGTTTGTCAAACTTGGCTGTGAATGTTTTTATAGTTTTCTGGTCTAGTTTTAAATAAAGCTAAGATCGAGCTTTGCAATGTTTTTTATCTTTTTATTTTTAGGTTGTAAATTGGTTTTAGTTCCTATGTGTTATTTTTTTATAAGTGCTTAAGTATAGGTAGGTACTGGGTAGGTACCTGTTTAAGATAGGTAACCCGCTCTATCTCAGAAACTATTTGTCGTACAGCTTGGAGAAAAAAATCTGTATTACAAACTCGCATACGAAAACTGCTGGAAATTATTCTCAAGTTTTCTACTCCACCGCTAGAGGGCGTAGTTCACAATAATAACACAAAAACATCATTTTTCTATAATAAATACTGTTATAATACCACAAAATTTAAATATTCGTAATCATTAGATTCTTTTACGTAAGTTTGCTCCAGTACTTTTCCCTGTATATTGTAAAATAAATGGTAGGGGTGAGTGGGGAAGCTGACCCAATAAAACTGTTATAACTTTTGTTCCGCTTTATGGATTTTGACAAACTTAGTATCATTTGAAAGAGAACTCAATGCCAAATAAAATATATCATCGTTTTATTCCAGTGGTTTTAAAGGTCGCTAGGTGGCGGTGAACAATTGTTTTGATTTCAGCTTTTTTGGGAATCTTCAGATGCGATGCTATATTTTTTAATCATTTACTTGAAAGATGAAGGAATTTAAAAACAAATGGTAAAAACCGCATCTCAATATCTATTTTCCAAGCGAAGATACGAGAAAAAATAAGCATAATAGAAACTACTGGAAAATAATTTCCAGCAGTTAGCAGAAGTTAGTAATATAGATTTTTTTCTCTAAGCTTTACGATAAATAGTTT
This sequence comes from Lochmaea crataegi, assembly GCA_947563755.1. NCBI lineage: Eukaryota > Metazoa > Arthropoda > Insecta > Coleoptera > Chrysomelidae > Lochmaea > Lochmaea crataegi. Next base: position 3,642,323 of record OX387435.1, read on the forward strand.
CTGAGATACAGCGGGTTACTCGGTACCTAAACTTTTTAAATATCCTCGTGCTGTTTCGTTTTGTCACTCCAATCGCCTAACAGAGGTTTCTCCTATACCGAGGTAAAACATCACCTAAATTACTTATTTTGATCGATTTCTATTTTCGTTATTAATAGTCCTAGAAAAACGTTAAGATTATCAAAGTTAATCAACTTTTCTCGAAACTTCAGAATATGAATTCAGAAAAAACAAAAAGCCATGACAAATGTCACATTTTGACAGGCGAAAGGTTTGTTTAAATGGTACAACCTATATGTTTATCCATATTTTGTTAAAGCGCATTACCCTGATTTAAGCGATATAAAATACTTCATATTGATCTTTAAACATAAATCTTCTAGAAGCTATTGATTATCCCGTAAACGTAGACAAAAAATCAAGGTATTATAGCCGTTTTGTCTAATATGGTAACCTTATGTGATAAACAATTGCCTCTAGAAGGTTTATTTTTAAAGATAAATATGAAGTAATGCGCTATAACAAAATATGGATCAAGATATAGGGTGTACCATTTAAAAAACCTTCAACCTTCAGATTCTGATGCGAGTTCTGAAGGTTCAGGATTAACTTTGGTAATTTAAACTTTTTTCTAGGACCATTAATAACGAAAATATCCATCGGTTAAAATAAGATTAATCTGGGGAGGTTTCGTACAGATATGCAATTCAACTATTTAATGAAAAATATCCAGATGAGACAGGATCTGTCGAAGACAAAAAGAACTCGAAAAAGGCGTACAGTGAAGACTATGATCTACTGTCCTAGCTATACATCCAGTAATGGAAAACGCCATTTTTCGCTAAAATTAAAAATAAATATGTTTTTCCTTTTGGCCACCCTATCCATGAACACTCTGTAGGTTAGAGAAACACCTATAAAATATCCATGGTCTTGCAATATAAAGGTTAAAAAAATCAGGTAACACATTCATCGATGAATTATTACAGTTTCCTGTAAAATTGTCGTATTTAGTAAAGCGTTTTACCAATAGATATCGAAGAATAAAAATATATTATTCCATTATTTCAGTCCGGGATTAACTCTCGGACGATAACATATACCTTGTACTGATGAGGCGCAATACGCCGAAACCGGTCTACAAGTTATGTTGTCCCTTCTAGTTGCAAACCAGATTGGTTGGTTTAAATCTTGTAGATTTACCAACCCCGTTTGACTTAGAAGTGTAATTCAATGTCTGTCGGGGCATGTAGCCCGGGAAGTAGTTGTTTCTTCTTCGTTGAACGGTCACTGTTTTTGAAAAATTATTTTTCAAAACTTTGTCAAAGCGTTGGAATAATATATTTTTATTCTTCGATATCAACACATTCATCGTTATAAAACCCTCAACTCGCTCTTTTTCTGTTTTGTATTCTACATTTTCGAAATTTAACATGTAAGTGGTTAATTGACTAAATGCAATCATGTCGTATTGAACATCTTATCGATTATATCCACTTTAAAATTAGTATGTAAATGTTGATGTATTTGTTTATTTATAATTATAGTCACATCGGGAAGGTCGCAGTGCATTATTTTCATTATACAGTATTCATTTTTATTTTCAATCTTTTTTGATATTGAAACACTAAATCGTTTTTCATATTACCTCCCAAGAGTGTAATTGATAATATGATAATGAATAAAATAAATCATTTGATACTTATTAATAATTAAAATTTATTGATTATGTTGCAACAAATTAGTAGGTATGATTAGTTATTAACCTATCAATAACAATTTATTTTACGAGGTGCACAAATTTGATATCTTTTTAATAGAAATTCAACCTAAATATTTTTTTTCTACAATCATTAATAAAAGTGACGTTTTTTTAATCGATTTTCGTACATAAAATATGTATTTGTTAAACAGTTTTAAAAAGTGACATTAGAGTGAGATAAAGTGACATTAGGGTGAGATAAAGTAGTTTTTTTAACGCTAATTTTAAATATTTCCGCTAATGGCTCTGCAGATTGCACTCATCTGACATTTTACTTAGCGTTTTGTCATCATGACAAACATAAACATTCAAATCGACGCCATTTTTAGTCCATTTGCTTGATTGTAGAAAAATAGTGTATGCAACACATGCATAAAGTGACTTTTTTTCACTCGTGAAAAAAAGCATCAATTTATGCACTTGTTGCATAAAAAATAACTATTTTCATTGATCGTTTATTAATTTCGATATTAATGAATTATTTTAATTAAAAAAGGATGCGTTAATGGACGTTATTAACACACTCTTTTTCATTAACGCACTCTTATTGTGATTTTGACGTTTTGATGACATTTTGATATAAACAACCAGCTATAGTCATGAAAATAAAAAAAAAACAATCACAGACTAACATCATACACTTTAATTAACAATTTTAATACATAATTAATTTTGGTTATTTATAAAAATATACATAATCAATTTGTAAAATTTTCCAATATTAATATTTTTCTTCACATAAAGAGTTGATTGCAACATTGAGAATTTTGGCCATAAGTTCGCTATTAAGCCTCTTTGAGCAATGTTTAAAAAGTATGCCAGGAAGACAGGCTCCGTGTATTTGGTTATATTTTATTCAGTACACCAGGTATCAAATTCATTATAGGTTTTTTCTCGACTTTTAGTTGGTAACAAACTCGAACATGCATAGTTTGCACTCGCCAACACTGCAGCAGGTAATTCAGCAGGGTTTACTAACTCCATAACTGCACAATTCCGAATTTACAATAACTCTTTCATGTTGAATATATAATAGAACATAATATTGTAGAACGTACCTTTACAGGTCACGTCACCTGTCACTCCTAGATAGGTCTATGATGTACCATTATATTCTAGAATATATCTGTTAAGTATGTTTTACTCAATAAAGTTAAATGTTTAATAATCTGTCCTCTCTAATAATTATTTATACAAATACCAAACATGGCGCTGCGACAATAATTGATAGTTGAGAAGGAGGACAAGTAATACGACGACTGAAATTTAACAGCACGTTTGGGTATAGGACCAGTTAAACTTCCTCCCGATTTTGACTTACAAGGGCAGAATGCCGCTACCGAATGGACCGTTTGGAAAACGACTTTCGATGACTATTTGATAGCCACGGGACAACTCGAGGCAGCTGATAAAATAAAGTTATCCATACTGAGAAATATTATCGGCACAGACTCCGCTCGCATTATGTCGACATTTAAGATACCAGATGAGCAAAGAGATAAATATGAATATGTGATCCAAATGATTTCCAAATACGTAAATCCAAGAATGAATATATGTTTCGAACGGTACAATTTCTTGAAGAGAATCCAGCAAGAAGGCGAATTCTTCGAACATTTTTTAACTGAATGTAAACACCTAATAAAAACGTGTAACTATAATGTTAACGATCCAGTAGAGACACCGGAAGACCAGGCACTCCGAGATCAAATTGTGATGGGAATCATAGATTCCACCACCCAAGAAGCCCTATTGAGAATCGACAATTTGACCTTAGAGAAAGCTATTCATCTATGCAGAACCAGCGAACAGAGTAAAAACCAAAATCTACAGTTTCGAAGTGAGTTAAATGGTGATAAAAGGCACGAAAGAAATGTGATAAAATATTGAAAACCTGTAAGTACTAGATTTAAGAATAAAACAATGCTTGATAATGAAAATTTTAATGAAACATTTCATTGTAAAAGGTGCCAGACACGTCACGGACCCAGAATGTGTCCGGCTTATGGTAAAACCTGCCATAAGTGTGACAAAGTTAATCATTTTTCAAAATCATGTAGGGTTAAAAATGTCAAAAATATAGAACATGAGAGTAGCGACGATTCTAGTGAGATATTTGTAAATAGTGTCAATTTTAAAAACAATGTGAATATTGATAAAAAATGTAATAAAAATAGAGTATGTAAAAAGTCAAGTATATGGGAAGAAATTGTTGAAATCGAAGGTAAAAAAATAAAAATTAAGATAGACACTGGTGCTGATGTTAATGTAATCCCATTAAATATATTTAAAACAGTCAATAAACAATTTAGTGTACGTCCAACTAAATATGTATTACTAGCATTTGAAGGAAGCACGACAAAACCTAGAGGTATAGTTAACTTAAGTTGTAAATTTAAAAATAAAACAATCTATGATGATTTTGTAATTGTAGAAGGGGCAAATCAGGTTCTAATAGGTGGACAAGCTTGTTTACATTTGAATTTAGTCAAAAGAATTGAGAGTGTTACTACTAATAAGAATGAAATAGATAAAAGCAAAGAAGAATTCAATGAAAATAATATAGACCTTTTTTCTGGTTCAGGGGTGTTTCCTGGTAAATGCCACATAACTACTAATAAACATTTTGAACCAGTCAGTCATCCCCCAACTAAAATTCCATTTGCTATACGTGATGTATATAAAACCGAGTTAGATAGATTAGTTAAGAGAAAAACCATAAAAAGAATTGATGAAATAGACCCTAGTGCAAGCGTAAATAGAATAGTATTAGTTGAAAAAGCTAATGGCAAAATTAGGTTACGTCTAGATCCCTCAGATTGAAATAAAAATATAATAAGAAAACCACACACAAATTTAAGTGTTGAAGAAATTTGTTCTAGACTAAATGGTAAAAGTATCTTCACAGTATTCGATATATCTGAAGGTTATCATCATCTACAACTAGATGAAGAATCATCATGGAAATGCTGTTTTGCAACACCATTTGGAATATATACAGATACATTCAAACAAAAACGGAACATAGGGATTTTAAGCATTGTATCAGAACTGCTTTTGAACTAGTCGACCAACATCCAGCTTCAACAGATTAAAAACACGATTATTACAATCGTTTATTTGGACACCTATAACATATCGTACAATTCCCACCACTCCCCATTCTCAACTGTGGGCGGTCCTTAATTAGCGTCAGTCAGTCAGTCGATCGGTGAGTGTTCAAGCCCATAATTTTGTTTCAATTTAAAGAATCCTATTTTGTTTTATTTACGAATTTATTTTTATTTTGCAAGCCGTTATGGCCAAAAGAAATCAAAACATATTATCTTAACTCGAAACATTAATTGTTAAAGAGAATTTAACAATTAATTTTCGATTTTAACAACATAAAACGTAAGCATATTGTTTCAATATGTAGCGACGTTTACTAACCCCATCAAATAATTATTCAATACTAAATCGCAGGTTCGCAGGTCGCACTTCGGACACACCTCGCACATAACTAACAAATTTTGGTAGGAGAAGGGGCGGGCTTTTTTTACAGTGATTCTGAATCCAGCTTTCCAGATCAATACTTGATATTCATTGAAGCGAACTTATAGAAATGTTTTGTTGGTGGACTATTTAGATCGGCGAATACACTAAACCCCTATGTTCCGTTTTTATTTGAATGTATCTTAGATATTTAGTATTACCACCGTACAGTAACTAACGACAAGTAAATTCACTTCGTCGATTCAGTGGTTACCGAAAATTTCCTTGCCCCGCCTATCGTCTGCTGAGTTCTGGAGAGTTTAAATCGAGAAAGTGGGAAGTACAGGGGTTGCGCGGCGATAACGGGGAGTACGGCGCCAGAGAGACGATGTATCATAAATTTCAAACGTTCCGACGCAAGTGAATCTACTTGTCGTTAGTTGGTGTACGGTGGTATTACCACCGTACATCAACTAACGACAAGTAGATTCACTTGCGTCGGAACGTTTGAAATTTTTGGCACATCGTCTCTCTGGCGCCATACTCGCCCGTTATCATAATACAACAATTACGAGGGACATACGTGTGGTTAAATACGTGTATGTACTGATTTGCAGTGACCATTATAATACAGGAATATTTAAATAAAATTTAAAAACTTTCAAATCAAACTACGGTGTAATCGAACAAGCTTCTAATGAATATTATTGATTAAATTGTTATGTTTAGCATAGTAATGATTAAAAATGTTTAAGTATACTTAGTTTGGGGTGTTGTTTCTGTAATTTTTCTGTTTTAACGTTACGATTAGCAAATTTTAATGTATAATAAATACGTAATCTTGTATACAATGAATAAAAATAATCAACTGGGAAATTTGTACAAGGATGCCACAATTTAACATTCTTAAAGCTATTTTTAAGCTTCATACCGACACCATATTCAGAGGCTATTTTATTAAATTGATTTATAAATATGTTTTCCAATTCTATAACGAGTTCCACAAAATTTTTGGGAGGCACACCAAATTACAAATGTTGGATGAAACACTATAATCTTTATATTTCATAAAAACGGTAGATTATCTATCTTAATAAATTCTAAGCAAGTGTTACACGAATGCTGCAATAAACACTTTTTAAGTAGGTATCCAGTAACGTATACCAGTGCATTTCCATCGACACTTTTTATATTTCTATAATCAGTCGTAAACACTTTTAGAGGAGTATAGATATTATTTGTAGTCGTAGAACTAACTGTACTTTTAAGCAATTCAGATTTTGTATTAGGCAAAATTTCATTTAAATCTTGCATGCATTTTGCTCCTTCGGAGTAATATAAATATTTAAGAGAAGTTATTTTTTTAAACGCTCTGCAGAATTGGATTGGCGTAGGGTTTCTTGCATTACCACAACAATTTCTGATTTGCCCAAAAAAATTTTCCAGACAATCCTGGTTAAGGTTTCTCGTTAATAAGAAAGTGTAATTTCTTGTTTGGTGTAACATTTCCCACACATTAAAAATAGCTTTAATTGTCAACTTCCACCCAAATATAAATTTAAGTTGTTTAGTAACGTTTTTTCCGTTAGAACTGAAAACTTGAAGGTTGTTAAACATTGTGAGCATATCTCTAAGAAAAGTGTTTTGCTTTTCAGTGCCCATAAAGACATTGAAATTATTTAAATGACACGAGTTTAGAATGTCAAAGAGATCGTTCATATTTTGTATGAAAGTAACTGTAGTTCTGGCTGATGCTGGTAGAATTTTAAAGTCAATATAAGTACTCAATGCCACGGCTACAGAGTGACTAAAATCTTGGGAAGCAAGTTTTACCTTCATCTTTTTAAAACTGCTAGGGTAGATATGTTCATTAGTAAGTCTGGGTGCCAATCTGAATTCTTTTTGTTTCTCGTAATTATACATCGTATCTAAATAGGCTTTGTTGGTTTCACCATCTTTAACTATAATATTGTATTTAAAGAAATTGTTCCTTGTCGATTTCAAAAGATGGGGTACGTCAAATAAATAAACAATTTTTATACTATCCACAAAAAATACCGGATTGTCCTCAGTTAACTTTAACGAACTTTTCACGAGTTTTTGAAAATTAGATCCTTGATCAGATATTACTCCCAAAACATTCAATCCTGCATTGGATATTTTTCTGACACTTTCAAATAATATGTCTCTTAGATCATCGGCGGATGCCGAATTTTTATAAAAAAAATAAGCAACAGGGTGTTTCCAGCTAGTTGCTATACCTCTAACCATCACTACCAGTACACTAGATGCGATGTCCATACTATTTTGGTTAGTTTCTTTAAACCCAACAATTTTGTCAATAGAAATATTATAACATAAATTGGATTTGATTGACATTTCATCTAGACACAAAACACAATCTTTTTCCTTTTCACCTAACATCTCGGATCTTGATTTCATTAAATTAAAAATTGAATCATTAAATCCCGGTTTCAAAATCCAGCGTCTAAGAAAACGATGAAGTGTTGATATTGAAGGCATTGTACAAACTGTTGACATTTTTCTGTAAGCTTTCGGACCTAAGAAGTAAACACTCAAAGCAAATTGCTTAAATTCGTCAGTATATCTTGCTCCTTTTGGAGCTTTATTGAATAGAAACGTCACTGCAGACTTTAATAGGAACGTCACTGCAGACTTTAATAGGAACGTCACTGCAGGCTTTAATAGGAACATCAATATATATTCGTCGTTATCTAAAACAAAAGTTTCACTTTCATCGTTTATGTTCAGATTTTAATAGAAACAATTCAATCAATAATTAATTAGTTCAACCTCTAACTAAAATTAAAGCAATAAACACATAGAGCAAATTTCTCACCTTCCGTTCTTTGTAATAATAAAGAAGGAATTGCGAAACAGTTAATTCGATTCTTCAATTCATTTGTGAAACTATTGTCAGTAAAATGCAAATTACAAATTTTTATCTTATTATAACATTGTTCCACCGTTATATTGGCATATAGGTGGTTTCCTTTAAACCCCAAAACATTTTTCCAAGCTTCACATCTGCAATATAATATAGAAAATAAAAAAGTTTACTTTTATACTACTAAATTACCTCTTCTCTTACCTAATTTTGTCTTTTGGGCATCTAAAAAACGATCTCTCTTTCACTTTACTGCGACAACCATCAACAGAACAATACACCACTCCAGGCATTTTGCAATGAAATAAGTCACTATAATATTTATACTAAATACAAAATTATAATAAAAATAAGTATAAATATTTTAATATTCACGCAAAAACAATGATCTGCTCATAAAAACGAAAACAAAAAGCTTTAATTATATTTCCGAAGTTCCGATCAGCATCACATTAACACTGCGCGCTACCCCTGTATTCAACACTTTCTCGATTTAAACTCGCCAGAACTCAGCAGACGATAGAAGGGGTAAGGAAATTTTCGGTAACCACTGAATCGACGAAGTGAATTTACTTGTCGTTAGTTGATGTACGGTGGTATTACCTTATGGACTTTCAGATTCTCAAGATCTATTCGAAGAAGAGGTCGAAAAGCACTTTGGTGATCTGGAAAACGTTGCCATCTGTAGATATGGTTGTGTCCGGAGCCACATATGAAGAACAAGATAATACGGTAAGAAAGGTAATAGAAAGAGGCAGGCAAGTGAACGCTAAATTTATTAGAGAAAAATTTACCACATATTTAAATTTTTAAACAAACAAAAAGAGAAAATGAAGTTATTATGATAAAACTAGTCCCAAACCATTAATTAACTACGAAAAAGGGCAAAGAGTAGTAGTTAAAAGTAAACAAGACAAAATATGGCATAAGGCAACTATATTAGAAAAGGCTATGAACCAAGATCATACTGGGTACTCAAAGAAAATAATAATAAAATAGTCAGGCGCAACACTAGTCAATTAAAACCATCTATAACAAAATCAGAATATCCCATTTTAGAACCTGAATTGTTTCCGGACCAATGTCTATCTAATCAAACACTAAATGTAAGTAATAAAAAGTCAATTGCTAATAATGACAATATTAGTGACATAAGCATCTTATTTCAACCGATAAATGATCAATCAATTCGAGCTGATAATAGAACAGATCCTGCCCAAATACCCCGACTTCGTCAAAGTTACGATCTCGATTTGGTCGATATATTAAACCCCCTACAAAGCTCAATCTTCAAGGGGAAGGTGTTGAATATATAATAGAACATAATATTGTAGAACGTACCTTTACAGGTCATGTCATCTGTCACTCCTAGATAGGTAAATGATATATAGTAAAATTAATACCTATTTAGAGGTACCAGCCGTTTTAGTAACTTAACGTATGCGGCTTCTTGAACCATCTGAACCCGCATGAAAAAAATTAGGTTATGACCTTTGTCATGTCAAATGCTTGACGTATTTCTTATTGCATTGGCGTAGTGACTTGAAATTTCATATTATCAGTGGCGGTTTGTAATAATACAAATTAATTTTATGAGATTCATAAAATTCTAAAGATGTTGACATAATAAAAGAATATAAAAGAAGCGCACTAATTTTAAAAACATTGTTTTATTAACTAGATACATAGTTTTCTTAAAAAAATATGGCAATTCAGAGTTCGATTAAGTACAAATTCTAGATTTTAAAAAAATGACAACGTGATCTTCAAGGCAAAGTTTAATTAGTTTCTAAATCAGAATAACTTTCGGAAAGTGATAGTTCATCATCGGATTCATTGGATACAGAGATCACCATAGGTTCGATGTTTAGTAGGTCCAGTTTGTTTTCTACTTCCCATGCTTCAGAAATAATTTTCTCTGTATGATTTATGTAATTCTGCCAGTGTTGCTCCGGTACATTTTTTACAACGTCATTCCATACTTTTAAGACTTCAGTAGGTGACCTTGCAGTTTTCGTAATAGCTTGGTCATAATGCCTTTTAGTTTCTGACCATACCATTTCGATGGCATTAAAATGGCAATGACAGGGTGGTAGCCTGAGAACACAATGACCATGCTCGGCAGCGTATTTGTCTAAATGATAATTTTTTTCTGGCAAAACTTGCTTTTCAATTATATTCCAAACAGCATCCTTTAAAATGTGATCTGGAAAAGGAATATTCTTTTTTTTGAGCCATTCTAACATGCGTGTTTTACTCCAACTTTTTCTTGGGATTTCTTCATCCAGGCGACTGTGATACGTTGCGTTATCCATTATAATTAACGATGGTTCTTCCAAGTTTACAATTAGTTGCTGTTTAAACCAATTTTCAAAATGTTCGGTGTTCATGTTATCATGGTAATCGCCTGTTTTTTTATTGCATTTAAAAATAAGCGATGCATTTGCCACAAAACCTTTTTTATTACCGGCATGAACAATTACATATCGTGTCCCACTTCCAGTTATTTTTAAATCACTGTGTTTAGTACCATCTTGCCACATTCTTCTGTCCCCGCTTTTACTAAAAACCCATGTCTCATCCAGAAAAACAGGTGTAAAGAGCTTTTCGCTTTTAGCAGCATGGTATTTGTTCAAAAATAATATTCTTTTTAATCTGACTGCAGGCATTTCCAATAAATGTTTTCTTCCATCCTGTTTTTTGAAATGAAAACCCATTTTTTCAATTCCCAAATATAACGAACCTTTGGAAATCTTAGTTTCTGGAGACTCTTCGATAAATTGCCGTAAAATAGTTTCTACTGTGATTTTATCCTTTCGCGCATACATTTTATAAATTACTTCCCTCAAACAATGCAGGGTATTTTTTGTAATTCGGGTTTTGCTCCGGGAAACGCTTGCAGACATATTTCTTCTAAATTCGAAATCTGTAGCTCTGTTTGGTTTTTCAAGATTATATAATGTGCTTTCTGGAACTTTTAGTGCTTCGGACGCTTTTTGAATTGCCTTAAATCGAGATCCTAAATCGTTTTGAAAATAGTTTACTACATTAAGCATAAGTTTTTTGGATTCATCAGAATATCGCATTTTTATATCTTATTTTGCGTTATGACAATAACATGAAATCAAAATTTGACGTAACTTCAAAAACGTGACATCTAATAAATTAGTTACGACGTTCATTTTTGTTGGTAATTTTTTGTTTCAACCGATTTATTAATAATAAATAAGGATGGTCTTATTCTAAATGGGTATAAAATTTACTATACCATTATATTCTAGAGTATATCTGTTAAGTATGTTTTACTCAATAAAGTTAAATGTTCAATAATCTGCCCTCTCTAATAATTATTTATACAAAGACCAAACATTTCACATTTACAACTTTTTTGACAATTCGCATTTTATATTTTTCAATAACTGAGATTTTTAGCCAACGTGATTTTTACGTGAAATTGAAAATGTATGGAGTCAATGACATTCTACGTCATTGGTATGGAGTTGACATTATTATCTCCTGATAGTCTTTGTGGAAAAGTGAATTTTTGTCACAAAAAAAGAGTTTACGGTCAACGAAAAAATATTGTAATCAACTCATTTGTTAATGGGCGATTAATAAACTCAACTATTAAAGGCACTCACTCGCTATCGCTCGTTCGCGCTTTAAACAGTTTCGTTTATTAATCGCCTTCATTAACAAACTAGTTTATTAAATAACTATTAAAATATTTTTATTAACTACGTTTCGGTAAAGTTCCTATTATTTTTCCTGACAATTTTAAAAGTCGACAATCAATGAAAATATTTTGAAAGTTTAAGACACCTTGGATGAAAATGATTTTGAATAAAGATATATTTTGTGTAACAATATTCTTATAGTATTATAGTCTACTAGTAATTGGATCTAATTTTTTTAATTGAAAATTTCTCTCTTCAATATTGGTAACCAAAGACTACATTTTGCTGAAATGTTAGTTAGGTACTAATTTTTTTGACGATGCTCTGAGGTTTTTTATTGTTGTTTGTGATTAAATATTTTGATTCCCAACGGTCATTATAAACTCGATGTTCGTTCGCTATTTTTCTTTTGTGTGAAGACATATTTCACCGAGTATTTCACTTAAGAAAGAGCGTTGGAATAGGCATGATGACAGTCACTAAGAATAACTGAAATAATCATTTGAAATAATTGTATAGATTACAAAGATTCTAGATTCTATTTTTACATTACAATCGTGATTATATTTATTTTAGTAAAAATATAAATAAAATATATGACGACACTCTTAGCTGAAACACCGATCACAAACGTGTGACGTCAACCTTTTGTATATCGTTCGAACTTTTATCGTAGTTTCTGGTTTTGCAAAATAATACGAAGTTGGCCAAAAACGCCCAAGATCGCCGTCGAAAATGACTGGTTCGCCGCTCGCCAGTGCGATCGTATATCTATATATAGTAAATTTTATACCCATTTAGAATGAGACCATCCTTATTTATTATTAATAAATCGGTTGAAACAAAAAATTACCAACAAAAATGAACGTCGTAACTAATTTATTAGATGTCACGTTTTTGAAGTTACGTCAAATTTTGATTTCATGTTAATGTCAGATGGTTCAAGAAGCCGCATACGTTAAGTTACTAAAACGGCTGGTACCTCTAAATAGGTTTTAATTTTACTATAGTATGCCTCTCCTCGATCCCCGCTTCCCTTCTACTCCGTTACTTCACGGCAGTGGAACATTTTCGGCCGTATTTCCGAGCGTTTTTGACCTACTTCGCAGCATTTGATCACAAATCGGAAATATAAGTTTTATGGCTCTATATGTATTTTTCAAAACCGCTTTAAAATTTAAAATGGGACAACGCATTCAGACACTTTGCAAATTATCGCATCAAAAAATTACAATTGCCATTGCGATAAAAGTAACCGTCATCTGCCGTCTGCTCTTCGCACATATAAAGTGCATATGAAGAACTTCCTTTGTCCAAGTTTCAGTTCTTAAAATTGAAATATGATAAAAATATGAATTTTCAAAAAAATGACTAATTTTCCGGTTTTTTCTAATTTTCTCGGTTCCTAATTATTCGATTAACTCCCATTTTGTTCGTATTTTAATTACCTTTTAATTACCATTTATATACATATACATCCCATTGAGATTGCTTACGTTATATGAAAAAAACTAAAAAATGAAGGTTTTTTCGACTTAAATGTTTATAACAAATTACTGAAAAATATTTGCGTGTCCAAAACATATCAAAATTATACTACGTGATGTCCTTTATATGATGGCATCATACGTTTTCTACTAGGATTTTTGTCAAAAATATTGACCTATTGCTTGGCCTATTATAATTATATAAAGCCTTTACATACGGTATTGTTAAGTTTTTAAAATGTATGTTAGTTGAATTATTATAATTTAAAATTGACTTTAGTAAAGTGTATTCCTTTCTAAATTCATTATCATTGGAAAAAATGGTTTCGGCACTATCTTCTTAGGTTTATAAAATGTACCAAGCAAAACAAATAGTGAAAAAACCACAAGGAACGTGTAAAGAAGATATGTGTATAAATATTATGCTTCTTTTTGTGATTTTTGGTTTAATACAAGGAACAGAAGATATTAGCTTTGTTCCTTGTTCGTAGAGCGATCAGCAACCGTTTCCAACTGCAAATCGCATGCGCATTGAATATTTGGCGTTCGTAGAAGAATCACTGACAGTTTCCAATTATTAGTTGGGTGTTCGTAGTAAAAAAATAAGTGATTGCCAACTGATTGGGAATAGTTGGAAAAATCTCTGACTATTCTCCAAATTTTTAATCACGGTCATGCGCACTTTGAATATTGTTCATAATAAAATCATAATCAGCCATATATATAACCTAACCAATTTTTTTTGTGTTTTCGGTTTTTGTATGTTATTTGGATTTAGGTGGGTACATATTACGAAAATATAAAATAATTTTTAAATAAATTGCTCTTTAAAATTGTAGATATTTCTGATTACAGTGATTCTTCCGACGCTCTTTTAGAAAGCGATATTTCGTCATCAAGTTCAAGTAGTGATACTGACGAATACGATGTATTGAATCGTCAACCAAAACATCGGAATGAACATTTTTTAACCACGCTATTGGCGAATAAAGCGATCTTGAATTCTTCGAATATTTTCGGATATATAGGGCAGTAGCAAATGATCTGGCTACCAAACTTAAAAAAAACCGTATTATATTCTTCTTTTTTTGTCCCTTTATCTAAATTTTCATAACAGAAACAGAAGAATCACTAACTCTTCGAAATACGTTCGTAGAACATAAAAATGGATAGCAAATCCCAAACCGTTGGAGGCGGCGCATGCGCAGTATGAAATAATCACCAACCGTTGCAAACTCTCTCTACGAACAAACCTATTATTCTTATTCTGACACGACTTCTACTAACAACTTTGTGACATAGACATTAAATACTTAATACCATATTTTACACGTAGACAACCTTCAATTGGTCTTTTATCTACAGTTTTATACATTTTGTTTCAAAAATTTCCTCATCTTGAAATCCTAATTACTATCCGATGGACACCACATATTTTTTGCTAAATATTTAAAAAAAACTTTTTCTTGAAAAGTTGTGAGAAGAACACAAATGACAAGAAAAGGGGTTCCGTAGATGGATAGTGATACTGGAGAGGTCCTTTGGTGTATCGGATGATGCTTGGAGATTTAGGATTTGAGTTGAGGGTATGACAGTAGGTATTGTCTCTATCTGTCTCTCATGTGACTAGCAGACTGTTTAGGTTGTACGATGCTACATTGATGCTTTTAATTAAGTATAGTTATTTAAATAATCGTTACTTACATATCAGCTTACGTCCGGTATTACACATAACATTCCAAGAGAATTTTGTTATACAACGCTGAACATCCTGTTACAAATATATTAGGTATAAAATAATCCCCTTGGCAGGTAGACTGCTACAATTTAAGCTCTAACTTGTCCTTCACCTCCTAATTACTATGTGAAATGACACCGTAAAGAAAAAAAATATTTCAACTTACCATTAACAATTATTCTCCAACATTAATTAGATTTTAATTATAAACAATTTTTTTCCTAATCACACTTCAGCACAATTACAAGTAGATTGTTTCATAATTGTGTCGGAAATTTTTATTGATTAATGATCGTTTCAATGTTACTTAAACCGTATATAGTGAGTACCTACCTGTCGAGAATAACACGGCAAACTAACTTGAATCAACTTAACTTAGTGTGTTTGTTGTGTGTGCATTTGTATCTTGTCATTTGTTTCATGCCATGTGCTCAGAGACCTTGTCCACTCGGAAATTACAGAGACTCCCAAAGAACTCGATTATATAGAATTGTAGGGTTCGACTGAAAGACGACGCAACAGTTGTATGAGATATTTGCAATTTAAATTCCAGCGAAAATATAATGCGAGTTCATTGAATACGTTATTGTAACAAAGAACTAGTTGTTAGGTAAATGTTAAATGATACCGCACGTCCCATACTAAACATTCAGGAATCTATTTCCACCAATTTAAAATCATTAATTTACTTAATAAATATATTCATATATTTTAGTAAAACAAACCTCATTTTCACCAATTAATACTCCTCCTTTTATAATAAACTGCTCCACAAAAAGCTAGGGAAGTTAATAAATATTGGATTTATGTTAAAAATTATCAAATATTTTATTCACAGATATCAAAGAATATATATTATTCTACGCTTCACAACTAAGTTTTGAAAAATATTTTTCAAAAACAGTGACCGTTCAACGAAGAAGAAACAACTACTTCCCGGGCTACATGCTACATGTCAGTCCGGGATTAACTCTCGGACGATAACATATACCTTGTACTGATGAGGCGCAAATACGCCGAAACCGGTCTACAATTTATGTTGTCCCTTCTAGTTGCAAACCAGAATGGTTGGTTTAAATCTTGTAGATTTACCAACCCCGTTTGATTTAGAAGTGTAATTAAATGTCTGTCGGGGCATGTAGCCCGGGAAGTAGTTGTTTCTTCTTCGTTGAACGGTCACTGTTTTTGAAAAATATTTTTCAAAACTTAGTTGTGAAGCGTAGAATAATATATATTCTTTGATATCTGTTGACCGAGGACATCGAGAGGGATGCCAACGCGAGGACCAGGACTTATCGACCTACAAGAAGGATGACATCACCTCCAAGAAGGATGACATCACCTCCCAGAAGGCCGACATCACCTCCCAGAAGGACGACATCACCACCTCCCAGAAGGACGACATCACCACCTTCCAGAAGGATGACATCACCACCTCCCAGAAGGACGACATCACCACCTCCCAGAAGGATGACATCACCTAGAAGGACGACAGCTCCACCAAGAAGGATGTCACCACCATCTAGGAGGTCCTCACCAGCCAGATGGAGAGAAGAGCGAAGGGACAGATCACAATCAAGGCCCAGACCGACACCCAGGACTAGACAATCGACCCAATACAGACAACCGACCCAGCGGCCGGGAAACGACAACAGGGGTGCCCACTAGACAACACCGAACAGTCAGCCACCACCGAGACTCACACACTCAGCCCAGCCTGGGAGAGAGCAAAGACAGCGAGCCTGCCCGTCATTGAAGCAGAAGTCCAAGGACGTCCAGTACGAATCCTCATCGATACCGGAGCCACGTCCAACTTCTGCTCCACCAAGCTGATGACATCAGACGAAGTCATCAACGACGAGGTCCAGGTACAGCTAGCCTGCCAGAACCGCCAGGTGAAGAGTCCCGGTACCACTACGCTGACTGTCCAGATCCAGGATTGGACCTTCCCAGCAGAATGTCGTCTCCTCACAAATATCAACCACGACCTGATACTTGGGATGCCATGGCTCAAGACAGAGAACGTCCTGATGGATTTCTCAAGACGATGTCTTCACGCCGGCAAGACAACGAGACAGACCATTTTCTGGAAGACCAAAACGACACCACGTGAAGCACCCCGAACCACACTAAACCCAGACCAGACCAGACCACGCAGGAGGCCTACGAACCAGTCCAAGGTCTCCTGCAGAAGTTCAATGACGTCTTCGATGACCGAATTAGACAACCAACCACCAAAGCCACGAAAATGGAGATCAAACTGACCAGTACCAGGCCGATCAACATTAGACCGTACAAGTACTCACCTACAAAAAAGAGAATTATCTACGAGGAAGTGGAGAAGATGTTGGCAGCAGGTGTCATCCAACGCAGTCACTCTGGATACAACAGCCCCATCGTCATCGTCAACAAGAAAGACGGCAAGCCCAGATTCTGTGTGGAATACAGGAGGCTCAACGCCATCACAGTGTACGAGGTTTCGCAACTCCCACCGATTCACGAAACCGTCCGAGAGCTAGGAGCTGCCAAGATCTTCACAGCCTTAGATCTGAAGAGCGGCTTCTGGCAGATACCGATGGCTCCTGACTCCACACAGTACACTGCTTTCACGCTGCCCGACGGATCAGCGTACGAGTTCAGAGTGATGCCGTTCGGATTGAAAAATGGACCAGCTGCCTTCCAGAAGCTGATCACCACAGTCCTAGTTGGGCTGATTGACGTTTGTGTCAAAGTATACATGGACGACATAATCATCTACTCGGACAACTTGAACGAACACTTGAGACACCTACATCTCGTACTCGAACGACTACGAGCCCACGTACTGAGGATATCCATCCAGAAATGCCGCTTCGCCGTCTCTGAGCTGGAATACCTATGCCACAAAGTTACAGCGGATGCCACGCTACCGTTGGACAGACACCAGACAAAGATTCAACACGCCAGCCACCGTAAAACAACTGCGGTCCTTCATCGGCACAGCTAGCTGGCTCCGAGACTACATCCCGAACTTCGCTGAAGTCATAACACCACTGACCGATCTGACCAAGAAGGGAAGGAAGTTCCGATGGACCCCAGAAGCCGAAGCTGCCTTTCAAGAAGTGAAAGGGCAGATGAACCGGCCCCTCAAATTATCAAGGCCAGAACCAGACCTCCCCTTCTACCTACAGACAGACGCATCAGCGAAGGGAATGGGTGCAGTCCTCTTTCAAGGCAGTCCCGAAGACCGACGGATTATAGCATATGCCAGTGCCAAGCTGAACCACGCCGAGGAGAAGTACCATGCCAAAGAGGTAGAATGCCTAGCAGTGATATGGGCCCTGAAGAGATTCCGCCACTTCCTCCAGGAACAACAGTTCACTCTACTGACAGACAGCAGAGCACTCACCTGGCTTCATAGATTCAAAGCCGACAAAGCCAAGCTGACCAGATGGGCCATCCTCCTACAAGAGTTCAACTTCACCACCGTCCACGTCCCAGGAAAGCTCAACGAACTTCCAGACCATCTCTCAAGAAACCCGCAAGAGGAAACGCCAAGAGATCCAGAAGAAGAGGACAACGAGAACGTCGACCGCCTCGCCTGGCCACCCATGGAGACACTGGACCACGACGACGACTTCCCCTTGCTCTGCCTTCTGGAGAAAGCAGACGAAGAAGACGACCAGGACGAGCCACTACCCGCCAACGCAAGTCTAGAGGACAAGGTCAAGGCCAGCCACACTACGCACGAAGGCATGAGGAGGTTCAAAGCAAGAAGGAGGGAAATCCAAGCCCGAGGACCACAAGGACCAGTGGAAACGGACATCGTAGCACAATTCTCAGTAGAGGAGGGCGTCGTCTATTTCACACCCACCGCTGAGACCAAAAACACCGTCGTGCCCAGGCCATTCCGAAACGACGTCCTCCGAGAATACCACGACTCGCCCACAGCCAACCACCCCGGCCAAGAGGAAACTCTCAGGGCGATACGAAGGAAGTTCTACTGGCCCAGTGTTCGCAAAGACGTCCAGACCCACGTCAGAACCTGCTCACCTGCGCAACAACGAAGTCGGCAGCCCGTCAACCACCAGTCCCTGCACAGCCCAGACTCCCAGAAACACCGTGGCGTACAGTGTCATTCGACATCCTGGGACCGTACCCGCCATCCAGAGGGAAGAAGAATAGATTTATTCTACTCGCCACCGACACCTTCTCCCACTGGATAGAGTACAGATGCGTCCCTTCAGCCAAGAGTCTACAAGCTGTGCAGTTCATCAAGGAGGAAGTGTGCAACCGCTGGGGATATCCGTCGAAAATCATCACCGACAACGGAGCCCAGTTCAGAGGAGACATTTGGGAAAGATTTCTCGCCCAACATCATATACTCCAAGAGTTCTCGCCCACCTACCACCAGAGAGCGAACCCGGTAGAACGTCGCGTCCAAGAGCTGAAGAAAATCCTCCGCAGCCAAGTAGTCAACAAAGACGAAAACCGCTGGGAAGAACAGCTACCTGAGGCAGTCTTCAGCCTGAGGACCAGGTCAAACGCAGCCACGCAAACAACACCTGCCCAGCTGCTGTTTAAGACGACCGGAAGAGCAATCAATTCCGGGCCAACCAAACACCCCGGAGAGGCGAGAACAGCGAGTCCAAGCTGCCAAGCGTAGAGCAACGGTCTACGCGAGAAACCTTCTCCCAGACATGCAGCCCGGCCACCCCACATTCCAAATAGACGACATGGTACTGATCAGAAATCAAGTACGAAACAACTTCGGACAGACATGGAATGGACCACATCGCATCAAAAAAGTCCTCGGCCTCCACACATACGAAGTAGAACGACCAGACGGCTCGACGTCAATAACACACTTGGACGACATAAGACGCTCCACCAGAGAGGTCAGGAGGTGAAGAAAGGTAGAAAACAAAAATTTTTAACTTTTTTTACTCGAATTTTGACAAACCCTGTATATACTTTTTTCAAAAATTCGATGTAACATGTATCTGACTTTTTCATACCATTTTCTATATAACTTGTATGTTTTTTATGTCTTAATATCTCGATGTAAAGTTTATTTTGTCTTTTCAGAATTTTTCCAATGTATCTCATATGTTTTGTTTTTATATCATAACTGTAAACTATGTAAAACTATTGTATATATTGGTTTTTTCAATAAAGACGACAGTTCGGCCTTCGGAGCGGGGGGGTGTTCTGGACGCACACTGTCCAGTTTTCCCGTTCGTCCGTGCAGACCCTAGCCGGAGCGTGTTTTGGACGCACACTCGACCAATCACAACGAGCGAGACAAGTATAAATATAGGTGCCAGAACAACATACGGACAGTTGTCAGATTTGACATATATTTGGTAAAATTAATATAATTCTGGATTAAGTCGATCTTTCAATATACGCGTTGATAAGAACAGTGCTCGTCGAACCCTCAACCAACTCGCATCGCAAGACCGAACTGATCTCCAACAATCGTTTGAAATAGTGTAAGTTATATGCTTGGTTATATTTGTGAACAAAATGGATTCATTTATGGAGCAGTACGAGTTGATGGACAACACGGAAGAGCACCTTGTAAGCTCAACCATATCACAACACCACCTCCACCGATATTCCAAGATCTTAGACAGCTTTTACCCCAACTTTGGAGAGAAATCAACGACCTTATTGAAAATAAGCAGAGGCGTTGTTTGGCTGTAATTGATATTAGAGGAAACCACTTTCGTTATTAACGTGTATGTACTTCAATTTTTAATAAAATTAAAAAGGTACACAACCTCAAATTGTTGTTTTTGTTGTTTAAAACTGCAAACGTATTGCGCAAAAGGACAAACAAAAGTTTACATAAAAGAAAAAACACTTTAAACAATACCTATTATCGGTAGATGAAAAAGATCGAACACAAGAAGTAGAAGATCGGACAAGGGAACAAGAAGAAGAGGAAAATAGAAGCCAAGAAGAAGACGAATTACTGGAAGAAATAGGAAAACTCAAAAATGGCAATGCTGCTGGAGAAGATGAAATAGAGGCAGAGCTACTAAAACACCGAGGACAAGTATTGGTGTACACCAATACATTAGAAAGGAAATAAGGAAAACAATAGACCCGTAACATTACTAAATTTTTATAAATCTTTAAAAATATTCCCCTACGAACGTTGCTTGAAGCAGGTGATAGTGACAGCGTCTGCTCTAGAGCCGATGGTGACTAAAGTCTCCTAGTATGACAGCGTTTACTCATATGAGGAACATAGAAAATTCAGGAACCCTCGAAAATTGAGGAAGGACTATATAGGCTGTTTCACGACGAGCTCACAGTATCTATATATTGGAGACTACTGATACGATTTCTATAAAAATTGGCATAGATGAAGAAGAAGTTATGGCGAATTTATGCAAAATATTTTGACATACATGTCACTTCCGGTTATACCAAAAGTGAACGACAACTTTGTAACACCCTGTATATTATTAACTTTTCGGATTCTACATTAAATTTTAATGTCGCTTTGTGTAGAATACCCTATATCTAAAATTTATAGGTGAAAAACTTCTTTTTTGTATAGAGGGTTCGTAAAAAAGTGATGAAAAGTTCAAGTTCCAAAATGTTAAATATCTTCATTTTTTTAAATTAAACAACGATATTTTTATTCTTTTACTTAATTCACTTCCCTATACCCAATCCCCAATCTTAAGCGTTTTTGAAATATTAACATGTATTTAAAAATATTAATTACGTAAGCCTTATTATTGCTCAGGCGTAGGCCGTGTTATTTATTCTTTCATTTTAGCAGGCTGTGTATTTACCCATCATAATTAAATATTATTGATTGTCATTATTTGAAGTCAATCGCATCGTACAGTAATAGAAATGGCTCGTTTGGTTTGGAATTAAACAATGAAGATTATCTAAATTTACTTTCAATCGTTGAGTGAAAAATATAAGAAGGTACGCAACCCGCAGCCTCGTATATGATTTTGTGCCGCAAAATGAAGTTGGCGGAGAGATGTCGCCACTCGTCGCATTTTCTCTAAGAATTTGTAGTCTTATACTGACCGTACAAGAGTTAATAACTGCGAACGGAATTTCTAGTTCTGGACTCTCTCGAATGTATTGTAGGTAGACGACTATCTTTCATTAAACAAGTGTGTAGTTAATCTAGGCATTAAACGATTTTGTTGTGCGTGACGTAGGGAAACATATTTTTAAATATGAGTCAATACATTAACCTCAGTAAAGGGCATGTTAAGAATGCCATAACAGTGGTTTCAACATTGTCTCCAGTCCAAGATTATGCTCTCAGGGCTTCTGGATGGATAGCATCTACCTTGTACTGATACGGCGCAAATACGCCGAAACCGGTCTATAAGTGCTGTTGTCCCTTCTAATTACAAACCAGAATGGTTGGTTATATCTTGTAGATATATCAACCTCATCTAACTTAGAAGTGTAATTCAATGTCTGTCGGGGCATATAGCCCGAGAAGTATTTGTTGCTTCTTAGTGAACGGTCTGTTCTTTGAAAAACGTTTTTCAAAAACTTTGTAAGGCGTTATAATAGTATTAAACTTCGAGTATTACCTTCGACATCTATTGATAACACGCTTTACTAAAATATGACAATTTTTCACAGGTAACTGTAATTAAGTAAGTAAAATAGACAATTTAATGGAACAAACCATAGAGCCAATAGTTATAAAGTTCGGACCAGATGAAAATTCATCAGATTTTTCATTTTCCGATAACTAATATTTCGTGTTCCAATAATATTAATAACCTCGTGTTGTAAATAAGTTCTATAGTTCTAGTAAATCAGAATATAAAAATAATTGATTATTATAAATATTATTATAATTGACTCCAATATTTCCCCTACTATAACCAATTTTTGTAATTATGGTTTGATATTGGGCCACCCGGTATACATACGCCTTCAAATTAACAAGTATCTCTTGAAACGGTTAATTAAAAATGTTGATTTGTACTTACGTTTTTATGTACAATTCGTTCGTTCACCGATACACTCTTGAATTTAACGTGGCGCGTATCATACTCTCTACAGAATACCGCGTAGTCACAATCACAATACCAGAACTTTCTTTCATCAATGGCTTCGATTTCCTATTTCGTGTGTCTATTATCGTACATCCTGTCGTCGTGTCTTTTTCAAACGTAGATATAGTATCTCGGTGTCTCGTTAAATTGAAATGGTGTTTACCTTCCCACAACTACCCACAATATAATTATCGAAAAAAAGTGGAATTGTGCCTACGTATTTTTTGAAATATATAATGAGCCCGTTTACAAGTTGTTTCGATTATGTATTGGGCAAGATGCATTTTCACACCGATGGAATTTGTTTAATTTGATATTTTACCGTTAAAATTGGAAATAAACTTACAGAGTGGTCTAATACAGTAATTAAATTCTCATAGGCAATTATTTACTCTTTTATTTTTATTACTTTTTGGACTAGCTATAAATAAACTATAAAAATAAACGTGTTGCAGCCAATAATAAAAAATTCCCATTTTTTTAATCCCTCGAATAATTCTGAAAATAATACACATATCAGACATGTTTTGGTACCCCAAAAATGCAACTTTACTCTCATTTAACCTACCTCGTAACTTTAACGGTTTCCATAATTGAAATGCTGGTACTATTTAAAATGATCAGCCTGTAGGTTATGTGTAAATTCAAATAACAATTAATTAAAGAACAGACATATCTAATGGTAATTATTTCATGAATTTAAATAACAAAGAAACATAATTCTTCTCGTTCTGAACCCTAACATAAAGAAAGGAATATTTATCATGACAATATAATTATTATTGTAAATAGCTTTTTTGTTTAAATAGTATAATAAAATTATCAATAGGTCAATATCACATTTTAAATAAATAACTAATATATAATATATAAATATTTTTGCAAAAAAATTTTGTATCGATAATATATTTGAATTTATTAACTGTTTTTTAAAATATTTATCACTTAACGCTTCAATATTATGAGTGGCGCGATCTATTAGTAAGAGTCAAAGTACTGTGAACAGCACAGTGATTTCATTTAGTTTTCTTCAGAGCCTTATATAATAGGGTTCAGGATATATTTACTATATGGAAGCAGAATTTAAATGGAGCTGATCAAGATGATTTATACGGCGTGAAATTTACAAGATACAAGATAAAAAGTTTGTCTACATTGGATAGTATTATAAAGAGGTTTCAAAAATATGAAACCTGGATTAAATGCAACAGGACAACGTTATGTATGAAAGTGTATCCAAAACATAGGTTGGGTAAAGTGTTGCAGAAAGAACAAGATACAATATAAGTAGAGAGGGAATCATTAAATGAGCCACCTCCTTGCTTTTTAGAAATTAGAAATCCTGGAATATGATAAAAAAGTATAACTATTTAAAATAATTCGATACAAAATACAGTAAAAAGAATTACGAGTTGAATAATGTATAGGTAGCGACATCTAGTAATGAGGGGAACAATTATAAAGGAGGTCCGACTTTTTTATGTAGTTTTCTTCACAGCGTGTACACCAGAACAAGTTGTTTTTACTAGATGGCAGAATAATTTTTCTGGTTTGAATTTAGAGTACAAAATAAAGTATAAATGTTTAATGCTTTTCCAACTATAAAGATCGGGCTATAGTAATATTTTATGTATTGTTTATTTAAGATAGAGATAAAACTGACAGAGTTATTCCAATTTAATAACTTAATATACAGTGGGGTCGTGAAAATTGATTCAGCTTGAATAATTTTCGAAATTAGTAGAGAGTCAAATAATTGTCCTACTCATTTTAAAAATAATTTACCCTAACTTAAGTTGTGTTTTAATGGTGCACCTTTGGTGTACAAACAAAACTATTTACCTAAAGCCACTAATATACTACTTTATAAAATAATTACAAGAACAAACCATCTTCTGTTGATGCAACAATTGTGTGTTTAATTATATCCAATATCGTCTAATTGAGAGTTTTAATTAAAAATATATGTTCATTTCTATACGTTTGCGTCATCTCGTGTTTTAATCTTGTATTAACTTCGCATCTACTTTACATTTAAAATTCGTCTCCTTATTAAAACGCTCCTAAATTATGTATACATCAAACTTAATTAAGAAATCCTGAAAAGCTCTCCCGCAGCTAGAAGTATTTAAAAATATATAAAATTCGGGAGGAAAATGATATTTTGCATCCCAATGAAGCAATCAAAACTTCTTTTCGTGCCTTCTAACTAGCATATCTTATATACACATATACACCATTATAGATTTTTTTTCGAGTTAGGGAAGATTGTAGTCGACCAGACAGTCTGAGGACCTGAATACTTGAGGTATAAACACTTGAATGTGTTCTATATTTATTTGGTTTCGCATAAATTGACTTGAGGGTGAAAAAAAGCGAGGGTGGATTCGTTAGGGTAAAAAAATACTAGATTTGCATTCTTTAGACTTCACAGGAATTCGTTGTTAGTTGTTGAAATTTATTTTTTGTCTTCTTTGAAAAATCTGTGGCGTTGGCTTGAAAGTGCTTCTTGCAGATATAATATCAAAAAATGTTTTTAAATGCAATACAATGTTATTGTTTTTATTATTTACGCTCTTTTAAATTAATTCATACAAAACTGTAAAGAACGTTTCACAATATTTCGTTGACTCGGCATCTGGCCTTAAGGATTTAATAATAAAAGTCTATAAATCCCTAATTGAACAGTAAACAGTAACAGATCCGTAGTCGGTGAAATTTAGATACTAAAACATAAATTACATTTATTTTATGAAAAAAATCACTGGATTCTTTAAAAAAAATTTTACTTTTGCTAATTATTTGGAATTGAACAAATTAAACTGTTGAAACATACGGGGTGGCCCACCGTATACGCTTTGATTTATTTCATCTAATTGGCAGATGTTATCAAAAAATTTTTCAAATAAAAAAGATGTACTTTAATAATGGCCACCTTTTGAAAACATTTTTTACTATACAGGGTATCTGCATCTATTTCTTCGGATTATATCCTTTTGCATTTGGTCAATACATTTGGTTTTATTAGCGTCACTTCTTATTTTTCGTTTATTTATTGGCTTATTGATAATGTCTTTTACTGTGGATATTGGGGTTTTGGTCAACTTACATGTTTCTTTTGCTGCATCGGTTATACTATAACCTCGATGTTTCAATGATTCAAACACATTGTACACAATTCGCTTCGCATCCGGCGATAAATGCACTTTTTTGCCATAGGACTTAGTTTTAAACACAAGATTAGTTTCGGAGTGAAATATAAACTATTAACATTCTGAGTACAAGTCAGAGACAAAAGATAACAAGCAATGAAAGCTCGTTTTATATTTACACCATCAGATTAAAATATTTATAGATAAGGTGGTCAACCATTTATCATTATCCTTTCGCTTTTCGAAGAAACGAGTACGATACTGTGCAATTGTTATCGGATTGACGACTACCTGCTGAGGGTTTTTGTCTTAAATCAATAATGTTGGCATACGTCAAAACGAAATATCTTGGAATGAAGTATACCTACTTTTATATAAAACCAAAAATTAAACTTTGCTACCAGTAGTTTTATAGTGTCCCTCGTACAGATCTAAAGAATCCCATATTTGCCTAAAAAATACCACCAATTATGTTACAACTTCATTGGTATGAATACAGGGTATTTTCAAAGTAATGTAAAATATTGTTGTGTTTCGTCATTCAATTTTAAAACGAAAAGTTCCTATAAACATGTGTGATAAGTTTTGTTATTAATTAGATACAGGGTGTTGACATTTTTGTAATAACCGAGCTCTGACTGTAAGTGAAATTTATTTCGACCATAATTTTCCCTTAGTGACGATTCTGGTTTCCAAAACTAATAAGAAAGAATATGTTTATTGTCAGTGGCATTTGGAATTTTGACAATTTATGTGACAAACCTGAAATCCAATGCAAAAACAAAAAAGAAATTTTTATCATTCTAATTTTGTTGAAGCATCAGTTCTGCTTTCGTTTGTATTTCGTCAATAACGATGCCTGTGTTTACTAATGCGGAAATGGCTAACATGCGTTTTTTATATGGATTAGCCAATGGTAATGCCTTAAAGGCCAGACATGCCATGCACTATCCAAATAACCGCTTACCTTGTACTTAAACGCTCACTAAATTGCATCTTCCTTTACAAAAAACTGGTACTTTTGCTAAATGAAGGAATATTATTGGAAAACCTAGAGCTGAGAGAACTCCACATTTCCAAGATCAGGCTCTTCAAACTTTTGACGAACTCCAAGAAACAAGTATCAGAAAAATTGCTCAACAAGTTAATGTTAGTAACAAAACTGTTTGCAATGTTCTGAAAGAAAATGTGTTGTATCCGTATCGTACCTAATGACTATCCGCTCCGTATGCAGTATTGCCAATGGATTTTAAGAAAAATTGCAAACAACCAATTTTGCTACCACTGTTTTTTTCTTCGCGGATGAAGCCAACTTCTCAAGAATGAATTTTCATAGTAACCACACTTGATGGGCTGTTGTAAGTTGTAATCCACAGTGATTCCAACACTCCTTTTCGTTCAATGATGGGATTAGTATTATCGACGATTATTTATTAGGACCATTTTTCCTTCCTTAACGATGGAACGGTAATATATTGTGATGATTTAAAAATTGGTAAGTCCAATTGAAGGTGAATAACCTGAAATTAAAGAAAGTTTTCTTATAATAAAACAATTATTATTAGTTAGTAACAGAATATCTCAACATTGATTAGTTTGAAACACCCTGTATTTAAATTATTTTAGAAAGAATAAAATAAAATTAATAAATGAATCGAATAAAAACAGAAATAAAGTCAAATTAGAAAAACACAAAATTATCTTTATAAACCTCAATAGATAATGTTAGAATTAACACATTATTTGTACATAGTGTAAAAATGTTGTAATCCAAACAGATTTATGTCATTAATTTTAAAATTTGTGAAGTGACAGTGAATAATCGCGAATAGAATCAAACGATTAAAAAAAAGTGTAGTTCATAGAAGAAGTGATTTTAATAACATGTGAAAGTACCTTTAACATCAATAGAAATCAAGATAAATAACTCTAAAACAATTTTATCAGAACGGCAAGTCGTCTGGTAAAAGATAAACAAGAAAAATTGAGGGTTGTTGATTTTGGAACGAGGAAGGAGGAAGCACGAGAATTTTGATGGTGAATATTAAAATTAAAAATTAAAAAGAAAAAGTCTAAAAAATCACACCAGGGTAGTAAAAAAGTCAAGAAGTACTAACCTTGTAAGAAATAGCCTACATTTATTATCAACCAGAAAGCGGTAAGCTTAATTTCACATATTTAAACTAGAGGTGGAGACAGCGTCCCAGGTATCCGGAGGAAACCGATACAATTTGTTCCTGAGAGAGTTTAATTCACTTTCTACAATAGTGTATATGACATCAGCGGCAGTTTTGATATTATTTTATATCCCACAAAGCAGATGAGTGAATATCCATTCACACGTTGTTCCTTAAAGAGAAATAACCTATAAATATTTCACATTCTAAAACATTTATTTACCAATTGCGTATTTCTTATTTGATAATTAGTTAAGATTGTTGATATTTGTAGTTATAAATTAAAAAGGAAGCTTACCTTAATAAAATAAATAATCCAAAGCAATTCAATAATACTCCTTATAAAAACATACACGTTTTCAATGTTGTCAGCCATTTTAATTAGATATAATAATTTACAGTATTTATGCGCATGGCAAAAATCTAAAGCGATTCATTAGAATTATATTTGCTTACGAGGGGAATGCCATGAGTAAGAAATTTAAATTAGTAAATACCAGAGTAGATTTATAAATCACGTAAGAGGAAGAAAGAAAAAGGAGAGTGTTGCAGTGGAGTATTAAAAAATTTACTAAAGAGGGTCATAAAGATTAAAATTTAAATTAAATTCGATTTCGTGTTTCTTTTATAAACTTAAATAATTCATTATATAAAAATTTTAAAAAGGAATCAATTAAATTATTTTCATAGTAACATTATTAGAGGGAACCGCAAACTGAGGTATAGAGTCGAAACCCTTTATTAAATAGCTAGCCGGATATACAAATTTAAAAAATAATATAAAGTAAGTATACAAGGGGTTTCTTAAAATTAAAAGGTGAACTAATAATAAAAAAAAAATATTAATAATCAACACTTTCACAGCAAACAATATATCTTCATTTCCTAGAAATTGAACTCCAAGTTATTTCGGAAGATGTACCTATCTCTCATAATTATAAGACGTAAGTGGTTCATGCATGAGACGGCCCTCCTCCATATTTTGAAGTAATCGTACGGGAGTTTTTAAATAACCGTTTTCCAGACCGTTGAATAGGACGAGAATTTCCACACCCATCATAGCACCCCAAGGTCACCTGAACACAATCCTCTGGATTTTTGTGTGTGGAGATATATTAAATCATTCGATAACACAACCCCCATCTTCAATTTACAAGATCTTCAAAATCGCATCATACGAGGCTGTAACGTTATTCGCAATACACTTGACTTTTTCAAAATTATTCGGTAATCCATTAGGCGTCGAGCGGATTTTTGTATTTTAGCTGGAAGTGCTAAATTCTGGAACCCAATTGTTATACATTTTTGAGATCAGCGTTTCAAGAGGTTTCAAACGCGATGTCACAGGATGTATACTCTATTCCAAGATATTTCGTTTTGACTTGATGATTCAAGACTAAAACCCACAGCAGGTAGTCGTTAATCCAATAACAATAGCACAGTATCGTACTCGTTTCTTTGAAAAGCAAAAAGTTAATGCCTAATTAGTATGATTATTTTACAACTGAAATATTTGGCTGGTGAAATAATATTTGAGACTAATTTTTTGTTTTTTATTTTATTTTATCTTTCAAGTTAAAAGTATTTTTCACGACAAATGGTTGACCACCTTATCTATAAATATTTTAATCTGATTGTGTAAATATAAAAAGAGCTTTCATTTCTTGTTCTCCTTTGTCTGACCGGTACTGCACCTACTTTTTTTTGTACTTTTGTACTTTGTTTCCAATGCCCTTTTTATATTTACATAATGGGATTAACATATTTATAGATAAAATAGAAAGTGGGGATTTCGGGATAATTATTTTTAATATTGTCTCCGAATTTTAGTTTGTAATAAACATTTCACTCCGAAAGTAATCTAGTGTTTAAAACTAGTTATGTGGCGTCGTAAGGCAGAAGAAGGGCATTTATCGCCGGATGTGAAGCGAATTGTGAGAAATGAAAAATGTGTTTGAATCATAGTATAACCGATGCAGTAAAAGAAACATGTAAGCTGACCAAAACCCCAATATCCACAGTGAAAGTAATTATCAATAAGCCAATACATAAACGAGAAAAAAAAACGAAGTGACGCTAATAAAACCAAATGTGATGATGAATGCATAAGGATATAATCCGAAGAACGATATATGTCATATACCAAGAACAAATTATCCAACTCTAGATTGTATGAAAAAGTGGTTAATTGAAGACAAAACAGGAATTGTTTGTAGCCGATCAATTTTGTGAAGATCTATTTCTCAAATGGGATTTAAATATTGTACCATCAATAAGAGGCAAGCGATAATGGAGTGATATCGTTCACGAATGTGGCATCATGATTACTTACAAGATATTCAAATATATGTATAGATGAGAAAATCGTTCAAAATTGAATTTGTGTTTTAGTATCTAAATTTTACCTACTACGGATCTGTTACTGTTTACTGTACAATGAGGGATTTATAAACTTTTATCACTAAATCCTTAAGGCCAGATGCCGAGTCAACGAAATATTGTGGAATATTCTTTACTTTATAATTTAAAAAAAATGAAGAAATGATTGTCCCGCGAAGAGGAATTAAGTACGGTTCGAGAATGGTATATTGTAGCATGCTATGATTATTATAAAAATCGACCTGTCCGGGCTTTTTTCTTATTATTATAAAAATAGTGAGGTTAAGAGGAGGGTAACACTTCCAGCGCCCTGAATATTATAATCTTATAATGAGTATATCACAAGGTACATACAGAAGATACCCCGTATACAGATAGGAGCGATAATATAAAAGTATTTATGAGAAAATTATTATTTCTTAAATATCTAACAAATTTCCAAATTCTAATAAACTTAAATTATAATAAACTTTATAAAATGCAAGAGCTTTGATTTTATCAGATTTTCTCTTTTTCTTTTTCTCTCTCTTTTTTTAAAAAGAATTACGCTGTAAACTGTAATAACTTTGAAAATAATACACTTTTAATGGCTGAACTCGACGACATTCTTGTCCTTAGAAAGATCAGCATTAGCGCTACTTTTCGTAATAAATAAAAAGTTTTTAATGAAAAGCGTTTTCATTAAAAAAAACATTGTATACATTTTCTCATCTAAATTTTAGAAATATGACAACATTACAGGACAAAGAAAAGTCGTTAGTTTTAATGTGTAACACGCCTAACTCTGCGTACAAAATTTTATATCTAAAGAACAAAACCCAATTTCTCATATTGCCTGGGGGTGAAAAAAAAGCGTTGGGGTGAACCGTAAGGGTAGAAAAAAAAATGAAGGGCGAGCATTTTTTATTGTGTACCGTTTGTATAAGGGGAATCAATCGATGAAATATTTTCGATTTTTGATACACACACCGGGCCCTTTTTTTATTTCTTGGTTGGGTTAGGTTAGGTAGTTTATTTTTTACCTTTCCCAAGTGCAGTCAGTTCTTCAATATGTGAACAAAATTATTCTTCTAAAAATCAAAATAGGTACGAACAAAAATTTACTACTTATACTTTAAAAAAATATCAAAGTTAAAAAATTTTTAGTCTTTTAAACAATTTTGTTTATAAACCTAAATAGAATTGAAATTAATACAGAGGTAGTGTGGTGTAGCTACTGGGGTACTTCAGGGATCTATATTAGGCTCAATAGTGTAGACTCGTGATCAATATTTTCTACACATATACTTTCATATACTTTACTTTTTCTTTATAACTCCATTTTATACATTTCTTGTATTCTCATTCCTCCCTGTACTCCTTATTTATGTCTATATTGTTTCTAATATTACCTTTTTTCAATTTTTTGTGTATCTTCTATTTCTATTATCCTATTCTGATTTATTCATATCCAATAATTAAATAATAATCAATATTAGAAAATATTAGTTTCTACAAAATTATTATTGGTTTTGTAGATTATATAAAAATTGATTCATTTTAAAATTCACCTGAAAATTTTCTGTACAGTGTCTTTTTAATAATTTTTATTTTCAACGTAGCGTTTCAGCTGCCTTTACAAAGAATTTTTGTAATAAAAAAAATTTTCTCCCTTCTAAAAAATTCAACAATGTTCTAAAAACTGTATATAAGTATCCTGTGAATTTATCAAATTTTATTTAAGTGAAACATAGAATTATATTCCAACAGTCAATTACCTTCGTTATCAGGATATTATCGTAAGTTTTTATCTCGATTTTCAATCATTTATTGTTGGAATTGTTGTTAATCAATACTGAAAACTAATTAACTCCTTATTATGATACAAAAATAATCATAACTCACTAAAAATAACAACAAACCCGTTTTACTAACAACATTTCTGAAATAAGCAAAATAGCACTCATTTTTGTTATTCTGAATTGCAAGATATATTTTTTCTACATCGTATGAAACTTTTTGGGAGACACTGTTTATAGTGGAGTTCATATTGTCCACCAGAAATGATGGAAGGGATCATTTTTGAGAAAAATCAAATAAAGTTTTTGCAAATATCTCTATTAAATTTATTAGATTTGACAAAAATATATCCCTAAACACAGACTTTTGGTAAATTTGAAGTTTCCTTTTCTTTGCTATTCGCATTTTGAAGAGGAAATCCGAAATCATTTAATTTTTCTTATGAAATCAAAAGAAATGTAGATTTTTATTAAAAAATCTGAATAAATTTAAATATATTTCATCATTTTTGAAGGGTGTTTTGTTAGTAATAAGTATCTGTAATTTAAAACTACCTTCAAATCATATATTATGTTAGCGTCAAAAAATATTCACTACAATTTTACTTTTTCACCACAAATATAATCGATTCTATAAATGTTCAAAAATGTATCATATAGCACCTAATTTTTTAGGAAAAAACATTTAATATCAACAATATTTTTAACTAATATGAAATTTTTATACACGTTTCAAATATTCTTCAATAGAGGCTAAAGCAAAATTTAGAGCATAAGTAATATCTCAATTTTCTCAACTAGAGCAATCTGTAAATATTTTGAGAGATCGAATTTTTTTTTATTGATCTGTACATTATTATACTGGCAGCAAAAAAAACTAATACAGCTATTGAATATACTGTCATTTCTGACGTCTAGAACAGATTCCAAGACAGACCCAGCAAAATCTATAAAAATATTTTCCAAGCGGGATCCCACACTATATTTTCGACAACCGTTTAAAATACCAAATCAACAAAGCAAGTTTTTATATAATTTTTTTTTATATTCAAATTTTGGTAGTCAGTGAAAATATTAACCAAGAAATGGGCTAAGACTTGGACTAAGACTAAGAGCTGGTGGCCGCTGGTGAAATTTTGATAAGTGGTTGGTGAGACTATCAGGAAGTAACGACTGCAAGAATTTTTCTCAAAACTCCTGACACGTCAGGCGACTTAATAATTTAAAAAAAATTGTTCAAAAAACGTTTATATCTCCGATTGAAAATTTTCACGCTACTTTTTCGACGTATTTATATCATCGAACGCCCTCAAGTTTCTAATTTCTTTTCTCACCTTCGTCAGACGATTTAACATATTGCAGCAGAGAAGCACAAATTAAAAACGTCAGACAAAAGTATCGCTGCGAAGTACCCCTACGACTTTCACAAAACTCCAGCTTGACTGTGACTATTAAGTTTTTTTTGAAAATTTATTTCCGCTACCTCCGTCTGAAGATTTTTTATACTATCGTAAAGACAATTTTAAGTATACATTAAAATCGTCAGACGGAAATATCATTGCAAAATCCCCCTGATACATCGCGAAATTCTAACTCAGTCAAAATGTTTTTTTGCGATTTTCGGCGAAAATATTTGTTGCATCAAAAGAAGTTAAATAAAAAATTGGTGGTAATTGAAGAATGCACAGCATTTGTTTTAAACATTTTCTTAAATAATTAAACTCACAAATCCGATATTTTCATTTTTTATTTTCAACTCCGCCAGAAAAACCCACACGTTATGAAAATTGGCACAATTGCAGCACTTCATATCCCAAAAAAGTTAAGCTAAGCCCGATGTACACTATTTTCAAGAAAATTTGCTAACATAAACATATCAACAAGAGGCAGATTGTCACTTGTAATATCCTCCATCAGACATACAAGTATATTGTGGGCACAAACTTGATACGATTTGTCGTCAGAAGCAATAGCAGAGCGTTCGTACCCTCTTGGAATAATATGATTTTTTCCGTATTTTAAATTTGTTTTAGTGGCTGTTTGTGACCAAAATAGTTATTTCCCTAACTAGTGCGGAAAATACATTTTACGCATGTATTGGGAACGACATTTTTTTCTATGAGCGGTCGGAAAATAAGAAAAATATGATTTAATTAGACATTGAATAACTAGATACAAACTAACATGTTTATTAGTTACCCTCTGGTTATTGATGTAATCGTTAATAGTTATTAACAACAAAATTTCAATACAATAATATAAAATGGAACAGTTGATACCTTCCGTGCCGTAAAGTGGTATTTAGCGTGCGGACGGTTATAGAAAGAAATAGTTTTGTTGACAGATGTTTTCTTGCAATATATACCTATGATCTTATATCAAATTTTGTACCTATAAGCATATTTTCGTACAAATGTATTTTCTTTACAAAAAATGACATTTTTCATCGACCTTTACAAGAAATGACATTTTACGTACTAATTTCCGGATGAAAAATCGGCTATTTTTGAAGTCAAGTACTTTTCGTCCGCGAACACTTTACGTTTCGACCTTTTCGTCCGCTGTGGTCGCTATGATTCGGCACGGTGCGAGAATGGCTATGACAATAACTGTCATTTGCTGTTGTCAAATTAGTTATTCACGAAATCCGCTATATTTTACGTGTGAATAAGACCTTGGTGTGAATATTTATTCGGAAATTAAAATTATTTGTAAAGGTTGACGAAAAAATGTAATATGCACCTCGGCGAATAACTGTCTATTGCCTCGCCTGCTTGATAGTCTCGACTATAATAGACAGTTTCACGTCCTTGGTACATAAATAACTATTTTGAGAAAGTTTCTTAAAATCTTTGAGACTTTTGACGAGTCTTACTGTGAAATAAAATATCTTCCCGTAGAGCAAAAAATAAATGAGTGGAAAAAGAAGCAAATGGAGTATCACTTGAAGAATACCCTAGATTTGAGAAGGACAAATACATTCCCTGACAGTTGCTGGTGTTTCCATTGGACAAGACCTAATATGGATCAACTGAATAATAAAAAATGTGCGCCAAGCCAATAGAGGCTCTAAAGTTTTGTTAAAAACTACGTAAAATAATTTCCAAGAAAATTGTCAACTTTATCCAGTCTCAAAAATATTTTTAACTTAATCTAGATCAAAATAATTTACTGATATGGACGTTTCTGTAATTCACCCCGATAATTATAATTTTTTTGTTAATCACCTGGCACTCGAACAAAAATCCCATATTAGACATCTGGTATATTCATCTGTTTAATATCCTATTTATTAGCTACAGCCTACTTTTGATTACACTCCAAAATCTCCCTACTATTTTTTTTTCACCAAACCTCGACATGCATACTTTGGGTGTAATACATGTTAAATACTGAGTTACCCCTCGTCAAGGTGCATATACTATAAAATTAAGTCTCTCACCCCTTTTGTTTTTTGTGTAACTGAACACGCCGCTTAGTTTTTTTTGCTTAGATCAGTTTGAATGTGTCTCAATTTTAACCCTCTTTCGAAACCTCCCCAATTAGCATAATTAATCCAGCATGGAGCAAAAAAAATTATAAATAAAACCACCCTCTTACCGCAACGCTAGTAGAAAAAAACTGTTTGCTTTTACTATTTGTTACAATGAGTCCCTTTAGAGACGGTTATCGTCCAATCGTAATTAACCAAAATAGTATAAAAAACTTTCAATGGGTTTGTTTCTTTATAATTTATTTGGTTTAAATTAGTTGGTGTAAAATGGGGATGAAATTTTATTGTTTAATTTTTTTTTTGGTTGGAAATCGTTTAAGGGAGTGATTGGTATTTTTGTTTTGAATAACAATCCTTTGAATGATGTTTCTTTTAGATATAATAAGGAATTTTAAAATTTTTTCAAATGATAAATTTACATAGACTGTCCCTACAAAGAAGGGCCGTATTCATAAAAAAAAGGAAAAATATAAAGGAAATCCTTCAGCTCGCATTCATAATATTCCTAGTAAAATATTATACTTATTCATAAACGTTACCTTTTACTCTAAATAAAAAGGATATCCTTCAATAATTTCGAGTGTCATTAGCAGACTCAGTCGTGTAGTGATCAGTTGTAGCGATGGCAGATGTTGTGGAACTGAGAGAGATTGTACATTAGAAGCATCTATTGATACCACGCTTTATTAAAATGTGACAATTTTTACAAGAAACTGAAATTGGGCAAATAACTACAAGCAGCGTTTAGCACCACCTGATAGTGATTACAAAGAATTATACAGGTTTGAAGAGGAAAATGAGCAATGGCTTGCTAACAGATTTTTGGGAATAAATAATCCTGAAACTGGAGGAGGTGCGTTATCATCCGTCTTAAAAATGCATATAAGTTTACGCTATCTCAGTGACCCTGGGTATCATGAAGACATTGATCAAGAACTGGGTGTGGGTGAAGCTACAGTATCTCGCCGTAATTGACAGCATACTGGCGCAATCAAATTACTGGATAAAGTTTCCGTCTTCCAACAATGAACTTATGGATGCGAAAGTTATGGCAAAGCAAGTGTAGGTTTCCAACAGCAATTGGCGTAGTTGATTGTACCCACGGAGGAATACTGAAACCAAATCACCATGGTGATGAGTATGTCAACCGAAAAGGTCATCCTACACTGAATGTGCAAGCCACTTATGATGCAAGAGAAATGTTCACTAGTATGGACGTTAGTTGGCCTGGATCGGTCCACGATTCAAGAATATGGAGAAATTCACAAATAAGGGTTTATTTACAAAATAAAAACAACGACGTGCTACTTGCTGATGATGGATATGGAATAGAGCCGTGGCTCATGACTCCATTCAGAAATCCCACTCCAGGAGGTGAACTAAATTATAATAAACATTTGAAAAAAGAGGGAGTGATAATTAAACGTTGTTTTGGTCAACTGAAACGTCTATTTCCTATTTTGCAACATGTTTGCCGAGTGAAACTAGAGAATGTGCCAAAAATAATTGTTGCCTGTATTGTGTTTCATATCGTGGCAAAAACTTTGAAAGACACCGATTTTGAAGCACCTGAAGAAGAAGTGCTAGAAGAAGACGACAATGATAATAATGACGAAGTTGATCTACCTCTCCGCGAGCAAGGACAAGAAATGAGAGAAAATTTGAGCATTGCAATAAACAACTTTGATAATTAAATGTAGGTATAAAACTGTATAAAATAAAAGTTCAAATTTAATTTAGTTTAGATTATTTTGGGTTTTAAAAAACAAAATTCGAATAATTATTAAGTTTATTGACTAACGCAAACTGTTCTATTTTTATTTTATTACAAACTTTTTAATAATATTAATAATAAATCAAACATATACCTACTGGATTTTTTAAACAAACTAGATATATACTCAAAATCCCCTAGTCTCAAAAAAAATAATCTAACATAATAAACATTGTGAATATAATACGTTGTACCAGAAAATTTGGAGAATTGTTTCCCCACTCCAACAGTTTGATTGCTTTATTTTCAGTTTTATCCTCTCCAACTTTTTTTCATAATATTCTCTTTGAACTCTACTTGTTCGATACTGCTCTGAAAGAACTAGCCGTTGAAGCTCTTTGGTTGTGAGTCCTTTTGTTTCATTTGTTTCGTACTTCTCTGTTGCTGTTTCGACAGTATTGACACTACTAGATTGTAGTTTGATGGCTGATTCAGTCTCTTCTCGCGTAGTAGAAGCGTCACTGACTCTTTGCTGAGTAGATCCATCTTCAATACCAATTTGCAGTGCGACTCCGATTCTTACAATTGTAGGATTACTGTCACCTTCCATAGCATTTAATAACTTTTTCTCCCATTCCAACAGTTTGATTGCTTTATTTACAGTTTTTTTCAAGTCAGTTTTTTTCTTCAACCTTCCTCTCATATTGTTTACTTTCTTTAAAAAGCCTCTCGCATCCAGTGCTCTACCAAATATCACCTCGTAAGTGGTGTTTGGGATTTTTCCAAAATCACGGGGGCATTGGCAATTCCATCTGCTATGAACTGCAGTTCGGTTGTAGCATCATCTTTTTCTGTACTTTTACTATCGCTGCTTGACGAATACATCTTCTCTGATCGAAGTACTTAAGAAAGAAATACCGCAAATAAACAACCCATCGGCACAGTCACAAACCAACATGCCAACAACCCAAAGTTAATGTGAAGACATGAGAAAGAAGCAAGGTTGTCAGATATATTTTCAAAAACTGCTTAGCTCACTGTACAAATACTCTCCTTACTTCAGTAAATTGTTAGTTCGTGAGGTTCTTTGGAAGCTGGTTTGGAAAAATTTGTTACATAGCACTTAAATGTACTGTTTGGACCCTTATTTTGTGGAATCTACTCATATTACTGTTTTTTTTAATGAAACTAAGTGTTTCTAATTAATTCCACTATTTAATGCAAAAATTATAAAAACTCTATATTGATAATTATTTCGATATTGACATATCATCGTCAGAATGACGAGTTTCATTTAAAAAAAAAGTAACATAGTACTTAAATAGGGCGTTTAAAATTGTTAATTAAAACAACTTTATGCATACTGTAATGTTTTTATTATTTATTTAAACAGTTTTTACTTGTGGGATAAAATTATACACACTATGGCTAATTACTGTCTATTTATTTAAAGAAACACACACACTGTATTAAACTTAATTTATATACACACATACTCAACGTCTGCTAATTTATTTACACTCGGTATATTAGTTCTAATTTATTTTCACCACTTGGATATTACCCTATTTATCTGCACTATTTAATTCACTGAGTTCTTCCGAACTAACTGTACTGTACTCGTTTCACTAATTGTTTCGAACTAGCTAACTAACTGTTTACGCACTCAATAACCCGCGTATATATAGTCCTTATCGGTTCTGGAAAACTCTAGTGCCTTCGGCGCTCGGGCTATGCACGAACGAAACGAATGTTCGAGTACATTCTAACGCAAGGGGAGAGAATACCGGTGCAGCCACCAAAATTTACAATCGATGGACAGGGCCGGCTTTGAGTTGGTGACCTCGCAACATCGCCCCCTCCTTAATAGGAAGTTCCTCCTGGGACTTCTGTGTAGCCGGGACTGGATGTTTAAATCGGCAACTGGGCCCATTCCTACACCTTCCGGTCGTATGGAAATAGCAGGGCACTGACTTCATTGTACACTGATAACACGGGGTATAGCTGCAGATTAATATGTGGACACCAGTATCTTCGAAGATCACTTCCATCATATTTCTGATAACTCGCCAATCCAACTGGTTGCTCTTTATCTTAGGCATAGCTAGTTTCTGCACGTTGGATTCCAGCTCATGGTTTCGAAGGCTACGTAGCGCTTCCCACACATTCCGGTAGGTGGATCGATCTTGAAATTCGTTCTTTGTTACCAGATAGAAGATGTACCGTGAATTGTGTTTGAGTCTCAGTATCTTGCCAGGGGTTGGAATCTATTCTTCAAGTTTTTATAGTTGCCCAAACTACTTTCGGAAGACGGTTGCCAGGCCTCGTGCGTTTTTGATACTGACTGGGATGTTGTGTGTCAGTGAATAGTCTTCCGGGAGCGTGAACAAGTCTCGTCGTTGCTCTGTAGTGACTCCAAATCTAGCCATACCGGTACCTCCATATGCGCCCATAAACTCTTCGAGGGCAGGGTCAGAATCTTCCTGGACATGGTTCACTCCTTCTTCTATGTCATGGTCTCCTTTGAATGGCGCTAGTCGATTTTGGTGAACTACTTTCGGTTTTCCATTGTGGATCTTGTTTATGCGATAGATGACGTCATTGATCCTCTTCTTGATCAAGTTCGGACCCTCCCAAGATTTTTGTAATTTTGGAGAAAAGCCTTTTCTCCTCGTCGGGTTGTGTAACCATACTTTGTCCCCTTCTTGGAAACTGCCTTCTGTGGCCTGCGTGTCGTACCGTTTTTTCATTCTGTCGCTGGCAACTTGAAGATTCGTTCGGGCCAATTCGTGTACATCGTCCATCCTTTGTCTCAACTGGATTACGTAATCTTCTCCAGCTAGATCCTCTCCATGTCGACAACCAAATTCTGGGTCACAAGGAAGCCTCATTTCGCGTCCAAATAGGATTTTCGCAGGTGTTTGACCTGTGGACTCATTGATGGCGAATCGATAAGCCAATGCAAACAGGGAAAGATATTGGTCCCAATCTCTCTGGTGGCTGGGGACTACTTTGGACAGGTATTTTCCAATGGTCCTGTTCATTCTCTCGACCATTCCGTCTGACTGTGGATGCAATGCCGTTGTCCTGGTCTTCTTGATTCCCAGCTTGTCACAAATGTCCTGGAATACACGGCTTTCGAAATTCCTTCCTTGATCGCTGTGAACTTCCAAGGGCACTCCATATCGGCAGATAAATTCCTTCACCAATACATCCGCGACAGTTGTGGCTTCTTGATTCGGGATCGCGTAAACTTCTACCCACTTTGTGAAATAATCCATCACAACCAGGATGTATTTACCACCATTTTCTGTCGTCGGAACTGGTCCAGCGATGTCTAAATCAATTCTTTCGAATGGGCTTCCAACATTATACTGCTTCATGGGTACCTTTCCCTTGCGATGTGGCCCATTACTCGTAGCACAAGTCGTACACTTCTTACACCAGTTCTCCACATCGTCGGAGCTGTTCATCCAATAAAACCTTTCACGGACTCGCTGAAGGGTTTTCTTCACTCCCAGATGACCTCCAGATGGACTGTCGTGTAACTTCCTCAGTACCTCAGCTACTCTCGTTCTCGGGATGACTAACTGCCTTCTTCTCAGAACCATCATCATTTTCAAGAATTCGTTTCAACAGGCCTTCTTCCAATACAAGGGAGTCCCACTGGGCCCAATATGTCTTTCGGAAG
The DNA here is from genome assembly GCA_947563755.1 of Lochmaea crataegi. Classification (NCBI taxonomy): domain Eukaryota; kingdom Metazoa; phylum Arthropoda; class Insecta; order Coleoptera; family Chrysomelidae; genus Lochmaea; species Lochmaea crataegi. Next base: position 3,683,795 of record OX387435.1, read on the forward strand.
AGCCAACACAGCACGACACAGAAGAACCAATTACACTTTTTGCGTTGGCACCAACTAAGTCAGATAGTTATTTATGAGGTATCTGTCGTGAAAATGATTTACAGCATTAGCTATCCCCGCCAGTGGCGTCGTGATATAACTATTTGTTGATCGACCAGTGAATTTTTTAAATATAATTTATTAGCATGTCATTTTGGAGACCAGCTGAGACTACAATCTATCGCGAGAATTTAATAATTATTAAAATATATATGCCCGCCATTGGGAGGCGTCTGTTACCAATATGATAATTTCACCCCATTATAATGCAAGATAAATGTTGAAAAAATACCGGTGGTTAGTCATTGCGAGTGGAAGGGAATTAGCAAATTTCAAGTCTCCATATTTCTTGAATTTAAGAAAAAATAAAAACTCATTTTACTCATCACCTTTTATGAGTGACATCTCTGAAGGGGGTGGGCTGAGGAAATTTTGTCATAGGAGCGACCCATCATAATTTTTCACGGGCAATAACCTCCTGAATTTTTTCGCATGAATTTAGAAGCACCCTATATAAAAACCAGCCCATAAAACTTAATTGAAATTATTTTTCAATCGTATGCACCGTTAAAAATATATTTATATCAAAAATTCGTAACTTCTGAAACGTGACGCATTTTTTCCAGTAAGTATATCAGGAACATCCGGACGACGGACGACCATTTTCCCTTTTCCATATTAATCTAAGGACGGGCGTTGTTTGCGTCCCGACGCCCCTCACATATCTACGAATAAACAGAGAGAGGTGACATATAATACCCCTTCCATAATTTTCAATTTGGACAATATTTCTCGTACGTATATACTCCAGGATGTTAGATATGGCAGTCTAATGATAAAATACAATGGGAATTATAAATACGTAAGACCAAAAGTAGCTTAGTTATTCATACTTAGAGTCGACGAGAGTACAAAATGACACACTAGGTAATATAATAAGAGAATATTTTTGAATTATAAACATGAGGAATGAATATTAGTTAGATGAAGTGTTACTTCAAAATATTACGAAACCATCTACCTATACATACTCTATTCCAGTCTGTTTTTTTTTAAATCTGGACAATCCTATTTTGAAATTCTGATGCTGCAATTATAGATATTGCTATTGTGAAGGTTTGATTCGATGTTGGCTTATGTATGCTTTCTTTTTACTAATGCAGTTTTTCATATGAATAACAAGAGAATTGAAGTTTCTTGAAATAGATAAGGTCCTTTATTACTAAGTCAACTCCTTTTGTGTCCTCTGTCCCATCTCTATACCAAAGCACCATTTTTCAATTCAGTCTTGGTGGTCTACTACGACTACGTCGAATGGTGTCAGGATCTGATATTGGCCACTCTGTAATGGATGGCAGGGAAAAGGCAATGGATTTTATCGGACCAGAACCTGCGATTGTCATCTCATTAACTTTTGCAAAACAAACACCAAATACATGGACAGCAAGAAGAGTTTTAGTCTTGTGGCATAAACTACCAGAATTTATCTTCGAAGAATGTCTCAAACCGTTTGAAAGACTGTATCAGGCATGACTTACGTTGTCTAACAGGCCTCTGTCGTCTGATTCATCATATAATAAGACTTGGACTGTCGGAAGATCCGACGTGCCATCTTTGTCTGGAAGATGATGAAAGAACAGATCATATACTTTGTGCCTGTCCCAACGCGGCTCGAATCATTTTAACCACTATAGACTCTTGAGAGTAGCAGTTGTTGGCCTAATAGACCCACTCACCACAAACCTAACCTTGTCTTTAATAAAATATTGTATGCAAAGGAAAAACATTCATGACATAAAATAAGTAGTAACCAGAAGTCTAGCTCGTCACTAGCAATCGTATTTCGTATCGTGACCTTGAAATGGTCAGTGTAGTACAATTAGGGTGGTAAGAACAGTTATCGACCATTCCTATTTCAAATTTAGTTTGCGTTGATATTATATTTTTAAATTAGTTTATATCACAATATATGTACCTTTTACACTATAATGCCAATCACAGTTGTTGATTCTTAATCCGTTCTTGAATGTGTTCATCCATACTGCGATCGCGACTGGGATGTGATTCGAGCGGAACTTTATTCTTACCTTGAGCACAAGGTCGTAAAACAGTCGGTATCCTACTCATCGGCTCATCAAAAAAAGTACCGCAAAGTGAGGCTTCTTTTAATTGCTAGGTACGTTGTCATTTCTATTGTTATTATAATATAGGTAACATGTTGTCAAATCCCATCACTTTCCTTTTAGCCTGCTCCAGATCCAAAGATCTGTAACAGCTTATGTGACTGTCAAATAGTAAATTGTCTCTGATCTGAATTCCTGGCCATTCTGTCATTGGTTCGTAAAACACCCCAAACTCCGTTGTCGCAGGTAGTTTTATAGTACCAGAATTTGCAATTGCTATCTCATAAAGTGTTGCTGAGTAGATCTTGAAATATCTGGCAAAGTTCACCAGAATGGCTCCATTGCAAGGATGTTACAAAGCAGCTGTTGGTCAACAACAAGAATGCACTTATTGGTTTCGTTAAGTATTAAAAATCGGTGTGACTGATTGAACAGATCCACTAATTCTTACCTAACCTAACTATAAAGATATTCACTTTCAGATGTTGGTACAGGGTTATGCCATTGCGAGTTTTGTAAGAGAAGCTGAGCCATCTTTACCAAGAGCACCGAAATATCTGCCTAGATAAAGATACTTTTGTTTAAAATATCAAAAATAAAAGTAAATCATTAATTGTGTACATTTTTCGCGTGTGTTTTTCTTAATATTTCCAGGATCCCATGACTATTCAGAGGATAGTAATATCATTTTTATCTCCGAAACCGTAAACTTTCCTATAAGAAGGACATTAAAATGAGTATCAAGCGTGCGATGATGATTTTGTGCGGTTAAATATACCAGCAGCATCCGGGCGACCATTTTCCCTCTTTTCCATATTAATCTAAGGACTGCCGTCTCATCCTTACGTGCCGACGCCCTCACATATCTACGAATATACTTTCCTCGATCGAAAGAGGTGATACACATACTCCTTCTCCCACATAATTTATTCCGGGCCGTTGGGTGACGGTGAGTTTTAATAATATTTAGTTCCGATCTGAAGGACCCCCCTTCTTCTTCCTGCCGCCAGTCGAGGGACGCAGGACGAAAACGGCGATCTTCGCATAAGCATCAGTCTTGGCCCTCATTAGACATGTCTTCGGCGCTTTTCTACCGGTGGCGCAGTAACCATCTTGTGCCTAAAAGGACCCCAAGTGTAGATAAACAGAGGGGGTAGGATGACGTCACACGTCGGCGCGTCCTGTCCGAGTCCGCCTCCATCACCCGCCGCTTTTTAATCAGGGATTTAAGATCACAGCGACACTTTGCCTTATTGATCTTATCTGTTAAACATGTTACATCGAACTCGACGAATTCACGTTAGTTTTCTGTAAACTTTTGCGAATGTTAATTATAATAATAACGATAGGTAATCAATTATACTTTTTTTAATTACCCTATATAATATTAATTTTTATCATGAATAGTTACAGAGTGTTAAAAATGAAATTTTTTATATTGCAGTTTTTTTTGTCTTGAATAATACTTTTTATTATAGAAATCTGCTCTATTTGTATGTGGGGTGCTCAATAAAACTTTATACAACTCAAAAATAGGGTTTCACGCGAGACGAGAAAAGGATGAGGCTTTCAAAAGTTGTCAATTCTGAAAAAAATAAGTCTCGGTTTCGTCTTGTCTTCTCTAAGATAATTCGAAACAAAGTAGTTCTGAATATTATTATTAATAAACTCGTAAATAGTTATTAAATCTATATTCTTATAATTATTATATAATATTATACAGTACAACTCACTCAAGTGTGATCATGGAGGCTATGATTTTAGTCTACTATCCTCCTTATACTACCGATCGATCAACAAAAATAGTAAAAGAGTCGACATATTTATAATTTGTAACAATGCAAACACTGAGGAAGGTACAATTAATGTGAAATTTCATTTTCCTCAGTAATTCATTTTGCTTTTAGAAAAATGAAGCGAGCATTAACCCTTTTTCCTGCCATTACGAAGCGCTACTGACGATTCCAGTCACTTTTATCTCAGGACTTATGTCATAGTATTTTTACATTTTGAATATTTTTAAGTGTGATTTGTATTTTTAGGTAGTAGTTTTTTCATTACCTTTTATACTGTTTCTGCTGTTTCTAAAGTCGATGTGGAGAGAAAGTTTTTTAATCCCATTGATGGCAAACACCGCCCAATGGCATATCTATATCTTTTATAAATTATTAGATTCACGCCATTGATCATATCGAACTGTCGTTTCAAATGGTCTCCAAAATGTCATAGTAATTAATTACTAATAATAGTTATTTGTTTGACTAGGCAGTAAATCTGATTCTCTGCCGTGTGAAACATATAATTTTTTCTCCGATTGTTTGAACAGTGTGTTAAAAAAAAATCAAATTAAAATGAAAACTTTTTTTTGACGGATATAACAATTTTTAATATTTTTTCTAATCGTTTGTTATATACTTTTTAATTATTATTTTCGATTAGACCTTAAATTGTATACATAATAATGTCTACCGAAAGATAGTAAATATAATGTTAAATATCGACAATAATAGTGTACACGGTGAAGTTAGCCTATGTATGTGTGACGTGGAAGTGATTGTTTGATTCAAAGGGCCTGCTTAAATCACATTATCATTGCCGTTGCTAAGTAATGTCTGGGAGATTTAAAAAAAAGAAGAAAAAAAGATTTTTTTAATGTCTAGGCATTAAAAATCACTTTTACTGCCTAGGCAGTAAAAGTGTTACTTCTATGATCGATAAATGTCACCAAAACTGACGTTTAATGACAATCGGAGAAATATTATATTTATAAACCTACTGGTCGCTCAGCAAATACACAGTTATAATAAAAACAATAGTGCTGTACACATCTACACCCAACACAAATCACGGCGCCACTGGACCGCATAAATAACTAACCGATTTAGTTGATCCAAATGCAAAATTCTGTAATTGGGTCCCTTTAGTTCTTCTTTTGTTTTGGCAGCCATGTTGACATGATCTTCAAAATCATCTTAAGTATAGTAAGTTATTTAAATTATCCATTTTCCAGTGATTTTGAAAGTCTTATTTCAATGCTAACTAATAAATTGATATCTATCTATTTTTTTTAATATTTCCAAACTAGCTTTCTAAGAACGATATGACCTAACAGTTTGCTGAAATAAGGATGTAAATGGGTTTGTTGGTTAATTCAAACTTTTATTATTAGGATCGCCATGTGAAGGTTTGATGTGTATGGCGATTATTATAACTTTAATTAAAAGTTACTTTTTGTATTTTATCAGTTATACAGCGTGAGTCATGAGGAACTTACAGGGAGGATATCATGAGGATACTAAAAAGTATCAACTCCTCTTCTTTATTAATTTACAGGGTGATTTGTGGAATTGACCATAAATTTTAATTTGCTATAGTGTTTACACGGCTCATTTGATTTTTCTAATTTTTTAATTATACAGAACACTAATATCAAGCATTCGACTGGTGTTAGCTAAACTTAGAATTTCCAGGACCGGCTTTGGAGATTAATTTATGGTTTCGTATTAAATATTGCACCCTGTATATAATTTTTTTAATGCAATAAGGGATTTTCAAACTTCATAAATGGCCAATGAAAACGACATATATATGACAATGTTGTCGCACTTTTATTCAATTTTCAGCGAACGATCAAATCTTACCAAAAATAGAGTAACCATAATGACGTATCACATAATAAGGTACACAAATGTTAAAATTTTCAAGTATTTTAACTAAAATGATGAACTGTATCGAATAACAATAACGAAAAACACTAAACAACAAAAAACAGTAACTAATAACAATAAATAACAATCCACCTGTTGCCATAAACATTATTTAGATGTTGTCTCACTGCCAGTAAAAAGTGGGGGGATGTCCGATCACGCTGAAAATACATCTCTCGGATAACAACGTTTGTGTTGGCAAGCAAATTCGGCAAAATATTTTGTAGAAGTCCAAATAGACCTGTACTCTTAAAGGACCATCAAGTTCACGGACTCTCTGAAGGGTTTTCTTCACTCCCAAATGAGCCCAATATGTTTTGAGTGTCGGTGAAAATCTTGAAACTTCTTGCCAGGTAGGTCGCCGATTTTCTTCCTTCCATTGCCGGATCATCTTCAGATGAGGATCATTCACCTGCTCTTCTCTGATCCTGATGGGTTATAATTCTTCATTGACTACTGTGAAATAGTAGCTCCCTTACATTTCGCTTTGTTGCAGAGAGAACAGTCTGCTGGGCACGGCTGTCTAGACAGGGAGTCGAAATTCCGGTGACTCACGCCAGCTTGATGTTCGATGAGAGTTTGGAACGATCCTTGGTCGCTGGTTCTTGGTTAGCTGGAGTCCTAGGGCGCTTACACGAACTGCGTAAATGCCCTAGCTCGCTACAATACCAGCATCTAATCTTCTTCGGCTTTTTGTCTACCATCCTTTTTATTAAGTAGACGATCTGGTCAAGTCTATCTTCGTCAACTTCTTCTTGAATGGTCCTAACTTTGTTATATCTCGAAGCCTTCGTGGCTACTTCATATTCAACAGAAGCAGTCAATACGTCGACCAATGTTTTGGGATGGGCTAAACGAAGCGTCCTCTACATACCAGGGTCACGTGAGCCATCAATAAAGGCCTGGATGCTCAGACATTCCATCATGTTTTCCGGTGCTGATGGATAAGCAAATCGAACTAGTCGGGTGATATCCACTTCATACTCTTGAAGAGTCTCGACACGTTTCTGCCTTCGGTTCTTCAGCTGGGATTGGTACAAGTGTTCTAGATGTTCGTGACCATATCGCATATCCAACATCTTCTTCAACTGCTCGAAGTCATCCGTTTCTTCAAGGGGCATCGTCTGAAGCACATCTAAGCGCGATGGTTAAGTTCACTGCCTTCTCCTTATCGGACCAATTATTCGTTCTAGCGACTGCTTCATACTGATTAACATAGTTGGTCCACGACATCTTTCCGTCGAATGTTGGGACCTTGACTCGGGCAAAACTGCCAATATTTTCTATCTTGGGGTGTGTTTCTGGCTTGCAGGGCTTTGTTTGTTCGATATTTTTTCTTCTGCTGGCGTGTCTTGAATCTTGAATCTGCCGAAATTTTATTTTCGACTTCAGCGGCAATATCATTTTCATTGATAAGATATCCACAAAAATATCGTTCTTCATAGCAGAAATCTCGTTCTTCATAGCAGAAATCTCGTTTTTCATATCAGAAATCTCGTTCTTCATATTAGTGGAAATCTCGTTGAATAAAAATGTTTCGGGATCCAAGCCGTCATTTTCCAGTGCTATTTGCAATCTTTCAACTAATTCACTCTTCTTTCCGTACGTTTACAACTCGCGATTTTCCAATTCTGCTTTAAGTTCCATCACTTTCAGGTCACTTAGTCTCTTAGCCAATTTTACGTAATTATTTATTTATATTACCCCACACCTGACACCAATGTAATGTTTTTCTTATTTATTTAAATAGTTTTTACGTGTGGGATAAAATTATACACATTACTATGGCTGATTGCTATTGATATATTTATTAAACTTAATTTATATACACACTTTGCTTAATATCTACTAATTTATTTTCACTCGGTATAATAGTTCTAATTTATTTTTTACCACTTGAACATTACACTATTTATCTTCACTATTTCATTCACTGTCCAATTACTAAGAACTTATGAGAACTGTCTGTGAACTAACTCTTTGTCTTTGTTTCACTAATCGTCAACTCACTCAAAAACCCGCGTATATATAGTCTTTATCAATTCTGGAAATTTCTTGTATTATCCGCTCTCGTCATATGTTTAACAAAACGGTCTTTCCAGAATGTTCCCGAAAGCGCGCATTCGCCAAAATGTATTTGTCGAGTGACAGGGCCTGCTTTGAATTGGTGACTTCGTAACAATATATTGGTATTATCAAGTTATTTTCCCAGTCTCTAGGTATTATTTTTTCTTTCCATGCCTCTTTACATACTTCTTGAATCCGTTGTTTTCCTTCATGTCCCAGCCATTTTATCATTTCTGGAGCAATGTCATCTTCTCCACTTGCTTTTCCTGTCCTTATTTTATGTGTAGCTTCATCTATTTCTTCCATGATTATTTCCTGCTCTTCTTGATATTCTCTGTTTATCCTTTCTTCCTGTGTTAAGGTATTAAATGTATCTTCGTAATATTTAGCCCACGTTTCCATTATCTCTGTCTTTCCCGATTATTCATATTTCTCACTGTTATATGTGTCCAGAATTTTCGGTTATCTTCTTTATGTGTTTATGCCAACTGCTCACCAAATTTTTTCCATGATTCCTTTTTCTTTTGTCTTATAGTATTTTTTACTAATTTTTTCTTTTTATTATAGTCATCTTTATCTTCTTGTGTTCTTGTTTGGATATATTTTTTCCAGGCTTTTTTCTTTTCCCTTATCATCTTTTTTATCTATTCATTCCACCAGCTCGTCCTTTTTAGATGTTTTTTATGTTCTCCTTCGCCTTCCACATATCTTCTCTGCAGTTGTTAATACTATTTCTTTAAATGCCGTCGATCTTTATTCTAAAGTCCATTCTAGTATTTTTTACTAATTTTTTCTTTTTATTATAGTCATCTTTATCTTCTTGTGTTCTTGTTTGGATATATTTTTTCCAGGCTTTTTTCTTTTCCCTTATCATCTTTTTTATCTATTCATTCCACCAGCTCGTCCTTTTTAGATGTTTTTTATGTTCTCCTTCGCCTTCCACATATCTTCTCTGCAGTTGTTAATACTATTTCTTTAAATGCCGTCGATCTTTATTCTAAAGTCCATTCTACTATTTCATTTTCTATTTTTTGAAATTCCTGATTAGTATATTCTCGATATCTATTTTTGTTTTATTCTGTATTAAGTTTGTATATTGCTAAACTGGTGTATTCTGGTGTATCTCCTTTTACATTCATATTTAACGCTCATTTAGCCACTACTAGTCTGTGATTGGACCCTATTTCTGCTTTCTAGAAAAAAATTCTATCCTCAGTATATCCTCGATAGTCTATTAGGCTTTCAGTGTTTCTTTCTTCTGCCACGAATGAATATTTTTTCTCTATATTTTGATACCACATCGTATTTCCTATTATTAGATCATTTCTTCTACAGAAGTCTATCATCCTTATCTCATTCCTGTTTACAGTTTCCTCTCCATACTCTCCCTTGCCTCTATTTAGGTATTTACCTACTCTGCTGTTCCAGTCCCCCATTATTATTATTGCCTCGTTATCTTCTCTTGCCGCATCTAACTCCCTTTGTAGATTTTCGTAAAATTCCGAAATTTCTTCGTTTTCAGCTGCTTCTACCTGGCCATAGATCTGTATTAGACTTATAGTCTCCTCTCTATTTATCTCTATTGATAATACTATTATTCTTTAGTTGACTGGTTTGCATTTTATCACTTTCTTATTCACTAAATATTATTCCTACTTCCTCTTTTGCTCTCTTATCATATGGTACTCCAGAATAGTATAATGTATGTTTGTTTGTTAAAGTTCATATAATAGCCTTCTTGGTGTGTGGCATTGATTGTTAATGTCCTTCTAACACAGTACGTTGGAAGAAATGGAAAAAAGGCAGGTTTGTGATTAATCCTAATCAAAATATCACAATAATGAACCGATTAAACGTATTACAAACGTTAACCCTAATCTTTGACTTCCAAAAATTTGATTGGTTGATGTTTAGATTACGCGCAAACGCGACCTATCAATCGGGCGAGATTACATCGTTCAAAATACGATGCAGATGTTCCTTTCGTAGCGGTAATGTGTCTTACGTCTTTTTCTAATGTCCCACTGACAGTTCTCGTCAGGTCTGTACTTTGTTGTTTACGGTCAATTATTATTTATGAAAAGTGAATATTGATCTTATCGTTAGCATTTTATTTATTCAAATGCAGGACTATATTTACTAGTATTAAATTATTTTAATATGTAAATTGAATATACAATTTGTTTTATTTTGCAGTGTTTTCATATCCCAAGTATTATTAATTTCATAGCCTTTTCGAATTTGGCTGAATACGATCCTGATGATTTTATTCATCAAATTAAAGGTTGGCTAAATGTCAAAATAACAAATAAAATATCGACATACCCAAAACCCGGATATACGTCACAAACGATGACGCACACCAAGAAGGCTATTATAGCTGTATTTTTCCATTTCCTTTCTTCTTCGTTTCGCTTATGCTAGTATCTGTATTCTATCATTTTGCATTTCATCGGTTATTTCTATTTCCTTTCCCGTAATTGTATTTACGTTCCAAATCACTATCACAAATCACACAATTTTTGTCTAAAAATTCAAAATTGAAAAACAATTGATTCTGCCCTTAGAGATAATACAAAGTGACAGTAAATATGTAGTTAAATTTATACATATTAGATTATGTTGTAGGTAATCATTTTAGTTAAAATATTTGAAATTTATAACATTTGCTTAAATTAATACCTTATTATGTGATACGTCATTATGGTCATTTTTAGTAAGATTTGATCGTTCGCTAAAATTTTAATTAAAGTGCGACAACTCTGTCATGGGCTATTTATGTAGTTTGAAAATCAATCATTGCCTTTGAAAAAAATATATACAGGGTGTAATATCTAATACGAATCCCTAAATTAATTTTTCCAAAGTCGGTCCTGGAATTTCTAAGTTTAGCTAATACCAGTCGAATTCTTGATAGTAGTGTACTATATCATAAAAAAACTAGAAAAATCAAATGAGCCGTGTAAACACTATAGCCAATTAAAATTTATGGTCAATTTCACAAATCACCCTGTAAATCAATAAAGAAGAGGAGTTGACACTTTTTAGTAGCCACATGATATCCTCCCCAAGGGACTCTACAATATGGTAGAAGTATGTAAGTTTCTCATGACTCCACCCTGTATAATTATTTTACATATAATATATATTTATATTTGAACTTTGGTCAGGCCATCTGACCTTGAACTCCCCAAGTTATAATTATTTCTTTTTCTAATGATACTCTGTGTAATTAAATGTATCATCATCAATATCGAAACTAAATATATTTATGCTTACTAATAGTTTTATATGCTTGATATTATCTATCCAATATTATAAAAGTATTTCATAAGTGAAAGCTGACTTAAGGGTTTCAATAACAACCTTCATTTACTTTAATTTTACGAGGAGCACTACAAGAAAAATCTTTTTTAGAAAATACATCTGGGATCCTTGGTTTTTTCCTTTTTTCTAATGTCTTCACATTAACTTGAGAAAGCGTATACTCTTAAAGTGTATCCTTTTAAGCTAATTTTGTCGTATAATTTGCCAAATCCGTACCATTACTCAATGCTGTCCTCTAAATTTCAAAGTATCTACTTATCCGCAATTTTTAAAATTTTTCCATCTATTTTCCTCAACTCCAAATAATATAACAACATTCTTCCTAAAATGTTTAAATACGTGTAAATAAATGAATGTTTTGTATTACAACTTCATGAAAATTGATGGAGTGAGCAACGTAAACTTTCTCGTGTTCGTAAAACTCGTTTAAAGCTTTTATGTTGTTTTTATAGGTCAGTTTACGTCCATATCGAAGAGATTTTGTCTTATTTTAATATGGATGAATTGTTGATACAAAATCTGTAAAAAGTATTTCGTTTTTAACCAAATTAGACGTGATTAGAAACGGGATACCCTAGAAAAGAACTGTACAATTCAAACAAAGTTATAAACTACATATTAGAATCGCGATTGAGACGGGATATTAATAGTTATTTAACCAACAAGTGTATTAATGAGGGCCATTAACAATTGAGATAATTTAACGCACGAGCAGAGCGAGTGCGTTAATGTTCGAGATTGTTAATTGCCCTTTTAATACTCGTGTTAGTTACAAAGCTTTTCCGTCGACTGTAACAGTTGTATTCGTTTTTCTCAATATTTAAAAACTAAAAATATTTATTTGTTTCATAGGTAAGTACTGTCAAAATTAAATAATGACATTGAAATGTCAGAGAGATGGTCGCTGGTTCAAATGTCACTGTTTTCGTTTTTCTTAAATTCTTTTTTGGATGTCTTAACAATAATAATTATTATAATTTTGTAGAATAATAAAATAAAACGATAGGTAAGTCAAAAACTAGAAGTATTCTATACTAGGATTCATTTTTTGAAGACGTTATTGTATGTTTGGTTGCCTACACCACAGGTAACTGTCAATATAAATATAATGTATTAGATGTACGTTGGGTTGCCGGCAGAAAATCGTTGATTAATGTTGGTAAATCATGCATTAATGGGGGTCATTAATGTATGATTTTGTCTAATTTTGAGAACGTTAATAGCATATGTTAATACACGGTCGACGGAAAAACATATTTTGATGGAATATACAGGGTGCGGCACCGAAAACGAAACAGACCGCATATCTTGAAGACAAATTTTTTTGAAGAAAATGCAAAAAGAGGTCGATTTTTATTTCAATGGGTACATCTTTCGATCATATCCTCAACTATCCTACATCCCTCCCCTCCCCTCTGTCACTATTACCAATAAAATTTAAGTAGGGAAAGTACTAAGTGTGACACATCATTGAAAAGGTAATTTTATAAGGAATTTGACTGTGTGGCAGTTTATTACGTAACTTTTGATTTTGGCGCCATCTTGCGGGAAAAGTTTCTGTATTTTAAATAATGATACTTCATTTAAAAGCAAAACTCAACTATTTAATAGACAATTCATAATAAAAATTAAAAAAAATAGAAAAGTCAACATAAAAATTAAATTGGAAAATTTAGAACAGCTCCCATAATTAAAAACTAAATTACTTCAATGTAAATGCTCAAAGTATTGTCCATTAACTTCCATACACGAATATAAATTATTCTCGAATCTTTGTCTGACGTTTTGGAGCATTTCTAGTGTTATTTGACGACATTCGGTAATAATACGTTCACGTAACTCTTCTAAGGAACCTGGCTGAATGGCGTATATTTTACTTTTCAGATATCCCCATTAAAAGTAATATAAGGGGGACAGATCAGGAGATGGTGGGGGCCATTCAATAAATCCTCTTCTTCCAATCCAATGTATAGGAAAGTTTTCATGACGAACCGCTGCAGCAAAATGTGGAGGAACCCCGTCCTGTTGAAATATTAGGTGATCTTCAAGGTATCGGTTATCGTTTTCTATTATGTCTGTTAACATTGGATCAACGGTGTTTTCGAGAAATTTCAAATACATACCCCCAGTTAAATTACCTGGTACAAAAAATGGACCAACAATACGATCGCCAAATATTCCAGCCCAAACGTTTAACTTTCCTGGGTGTTGAGTATATACTCTTGGATTGGAATCTGACCAGCAGTGGCGGCTCCTCCATTAGGTCATTGGGTCAATGACCTCCCATTAAAAAATAATTGAATAAGCATTTAAAAAAACAAAATATACCTACTATACATATAGTATAGTATTCCTCTTAAATAAAATTTACCTAAAACGTTTCAAGATGCCCGAGTAAACGTTATTCCGCATCAAGCATCAAGTACTCGGCGAAAACCAAAATTGGAAAGCGGGCTGGTGTCCACCGATGACCTCAAGGTGTGTTATATGGGAACGGAATTTGCCGAGCGCTGACGATCTTCGCGGCGTGAGAGAAACACGCCCGAAGTTTACATGTGATGGGTCAAAAGCCCGGTTTAATATCGAGGATGAATCGACTTACGTAGACTGATTATTACACGCTTAGAAAAGAGATGAGTAGAGGGGTTATATTTTGGCGATATATTTTGATTTAAAGGAGAGCATGAGAATAATGAGCTGTATTTTGACGTAATAAGTTGTTGCAAATACAAAAGATCGAAGGCTTCACTTAAATTTTAAAAAGATTTAGACTAATTATCATTTAATTTAAGTTTGTCATATTTAATATGTATAGAAATGAATAAAATATGGTTGTTTTTTAAGAGAGCATTATTTTTATATAAAAGAAGCGTGGCCCAAAAAATTTTTTGCCTCTGGGGCTTTGGAAAGGAATTCCACAAATTTTGCTTTTTTACTTCTGGGCAGAAATTGGGAGTGGTTTTTCGAAAAATTTCCGCCTACGGCGGATAGGCCTCCGGGGGGCTGATCAGTGGCGTTCCATATTTTAAGATTTTGGTCACATCACCTAAGACCCCCCTATCAAATTAACCACGAGCCGCCACTGCTGACCAGTATCGACAGTCATGTCGATTGACAGTCCCGTTAACATAAAAACTTCATTCATCCGAAAAACAAATGTTTTAACGAAAATGTGGATTTTGCATAGCATGCTCGTCCATGATTTCACAAAATTGCAAGCGGCGATCAAAATCGTCTTCGTTAAGTTCCTGAACTAAATGAATTTGATAGGGATGGACTTTGTTGGCTTTCAAAATTCGCCCGACGGTACGTTGACTTACTCCAGATAATTCTGCAAGCTTTCTTGTACTAAGAGTTGGATCTGCAACAACTTGTCCTAAAACGGCTACCTCTACCGCTTCGTTTCTTACTGGATTTTGAATCTGTCGTTTTTTTTTGAACAGATCCTGTTTCTCGAAATTTTGAAATAAGTTCCAAAACGTACTTACGTTTAACCTGTTTGTTTGGGTGTCGCTCATTGAAAATTGTAGAGGCAGTCTTAGCACATTCGTTATTTTTTAAATAATATTCAACAATTTCTACTCTCTCCTGAATAGGATAAACCATTTTTATGTTTTACTCGCTAATAGACTTGAAGTATCAATGACGCTAAACTAAAAAACAGACCTGGTAGTTATGGAAACAAAAACATTTATTTTTATTTTACGAAAACATAGGCGTAGTAAGTTAAATTTTATTCCAAAGGTAATTTATGCATTAAATTGTTGAATTTGGCTTTCACATGAAAATACGTTTATCTGATCTGTCATATGTCACAGTGTCAAATTCCTTTTACCTGTTCAATGATGTGTCACACTTAGTACTTTCCCTATTTAAATTTTATTGGTAATAGTGACAGAGGGGAGGGGAGGGAAGGGATGTAGGTTAGTTGAGGATATGATCGAAAGATGTCCCCCTTGAAATAAAAATCGACCTCTTTTTGCATTTTCTCCAAAAAAATGTGTCTTCAAGATATGCGATCTGTTTCGTGCCGCACCCTGTATACAGCACAGGTGGCCCAAACACAATCTATTGTTTTACTGAGTCTGCTGTTAAAAATGAAAAAAATGAAAATTTTCGAATTTTACCTGTGCCGACCGGTGGAAATATAAGAATGAAAGCTCCGTTTCTTAATACTTAATGGGCGTAGATTCAGGGACTTTATAAGGTTTTCGTATGTCTACTACCGTCACTTGATCAGCGATTATTTATTGAAATTATTAATGGTGGCACTGTTGTATCAACATTTAAGGTTGTGTCCATATTCCACACGTATTCTTCTTCTTTTAATACTCACCTTCCGGATTTGTACCGGCAACATTTATAATTTTAATTTAGCGCCGAAAAAATGCAAAAACGCGCGGTTCAGCTCCCGCCCGCGCCGCCCGAATCCGACGCCTGAACAAATAAAAATTATTTTGACTAAGTACATATCAATATTAAGGAATGAAAAAATTTTCGTATTATCTAGACATATCAATAAACAAAAATCCGTTCTTTTCTTTAAGTTGCTAAGTTTGTTTTTGGGGAGAAGAGATCGACCACGTTTTACTAGAAGTTACTTTTGTTGGTTTTGCTTATGACTAATAAAAACTGTTAGAAGTAAAAATAAAAACAGAAAAGAGTTTTATTGGAGTGTGCAAGTTTGAAAAATTAAAAAACTAAAAACAACAGATACATAGATAATAAGCAAAAACATTAAATAAAAAAAATTCATAACAAACGATGCTCGGTTGTTTCCAGAATCTTTCAAATAATTAAAAAATATATAATTGAAAAATTCAATTGTTTTTTAAATTAAAATTAAGAAAAAAAATGCCATTCATAATATAAGAGAGCAATATAAATGATTAAAAAAAACGGTTCCTTAATTTTAATATTTATAGCAGCAAACAAAATAGTTAATAACAAAGTCGTTTTTTATTTTAAGAAACGATATTTTTTTAAATCCTTATATTCACTAAGGATTAGAATTCCAAATTATTTTTTTTAAATCATATAAATAATGCATTTGTTTATAACAATTTTTTAAAGAACTGGAGTTAAAAATTTAAAACAATTATTTTTATATTGCTTTCATCAATGAGAAAATGTATCAATTGAAAAAAAAAATCTCATTGTTTTATTTATGTTTTTCATTATTTTAAGCTTTTGATAAAAAAGTCAAAATTGAATTGAAAAATTGAGGTACAACTTTTTTACAAAAGATTTTTTTTTATTGATATGCGTAGATAATACCAACATTTTTTGATTCCTTAATATTGTTATTTACTTGGTCAAAATAATTTTTATTTGATCAGGCGTCGGATTCGGGCGGTGCGGACGGGAGCTGAACCGTGCGTTTTTTGCCTTTCTTCGACGATAAATTAAAATTACCAATATTGCCGGTACAATTACAGAAGGTGGGACTTTTTTTAGGAAATTTCCTGCTCTTTGAGGATCTTTTTTAAATTTCAAATATCTCAAATAGTTTCTGAGATATTTGCAAAAAACAGAACGACCTTTTTTTGATTACTAAATTGTTTATAACTTTTGTAATTTTTTTTTCCAGGTATTGGTTTTAAATTTATTGATGCAATCACGAATCGATTGACACCTCAATCATAATTTTCTGAGCTTCTCAACTCGAATTTCGGAAAAAGGGACTTGTGAACTAGACTATACATGATCAATTGCTTTTTGACAATTTTCCTGGGTCACTTGGAATAGGGCGTCTTCAGTCCTGTAGATATTCCTTCCGTGAATATTGAATTATTTTATTCTGCCACACTTTACTGACTGTAAAACCCTCATCCACCCAAGTTTCGCCTAAGTAAAATATTTGTCTGCCTTCTGCATGTAGTTTAAAAATTGTTCTAAGGTATCTTCCTTTCCAGCAAATAATGTTGTGTTTTTGTACCCCGTAAAAAATAGTAAATACCCACTCCTTAAAATACGAGCTCATGCGGTTCTAATACTCCGTCTTAATTGCGATTTTACTATAGTTAATACCATACTATCAAACTCACTGACAAAGTTGAAACATAATGCGGCCCTCCAAACCGCATTCCTTTAAAGCAGCCCTTGCAGATGGACAACCCTACTTTAGAGTATTCTCAAACAAATATTTGGATCATCCATATTGTTTTGTGTACCTTTTAGGGCCTTAGTATCTTCAAATATCTGGAGTCTTTTTGTTCAATATCATAAATCAATCGCAGATTTTGCGTTTTCAACTTGGTAATTACAAAAATTTAATTTGTAATCAAACAGGATAATGAACTTATGGAATTCTCATTTCCAAGAGAATAACGGAAAAGGAAAAAAACAGCTTCCACTTCGGGAAAATGTTTTACCGTAATTAATCTCCAGTTTTTCCAATAATCAATGTAGGCACGTGGGGAAAATATTTGGTCCGGACTCGTAAAATAAAAAGAAAACTTGTTACCGAACGAGGGGAGTTTTCGCCCTCAGTTTTAATTGGTTTTTATATTCTCGAAAAACTTAAAATTCACTTTATTTTATACAGAAATCCCTTTGAGTTACTGTTTTGATACAGTTCGTCAATAATTAATCTTCTTCAACTTCACTGGTCCACTCTTGTTTTTTCTTAAGTAAGAATATAACAATTAACTACTGTTTCTTGCTGTTGGCGATTTTTTAAACTTGGCAACGTCGATGCCGATCGGTACCCACTTGACTGGACATGCTAGAACAGATTGCCTAATCAATTCCTTGTGTCCAGAACTGATCAATCTAAATTAATCCCCTTTACCCTTCTTGCTTTAAACGTCCGCAGTTAAAAAGCTCGAAAGCTCTAATTCTCCTGACCATTTTCCTTTTCGTCCATTAGACAGCGGCGTACGAAAAATAAACAAAGAATAAAAAGAAAAAAATAAACATCGATTGATCTTTAATGGGTAACGTAAAACATTCCCGGGATTAACGAGGTGTATTTCGAGAGACTGGATTCTCGACAAGTAGGGAAAAGTATACAGGGTGTACAAGAAGTAAATACATTAATATTAAGTTAAATCATTTTTAATACTAATTATTCTAAACCAATATTCAACCAACGTCTAAAACCGAATTCTTTTTGCATTAGATTCAGTATAGAAGGACTTAAAGGTACACAAAGAAAACAGTCAATATGAAATGGGAAATGTGAAGTGATTGAGGTATCGCTAGGTTTATGACAATTCCAGATTATGATGGGTACTCAGCTATGATCAGGGACGTACTAGTATAGCTCCAAAGTGGTCACTTTTTAATTTCATGGGTATTGGACCTTGGATTTCAAAGGTACACCAGGAAAACAACCAACATGAAATAGGAAACGTGTAGTGATTGAGGTATTGCTAGGTTTATGACAATTCCAAAACAAAATATGTAGCTAACTATGATCAGAGACATACAAGTGCAGCTCCAAAGTGGCCCTATTTTAATTTAATTGGTATTGGGCATTGAACTTCGAAGAAACACTAAGAAAACAATCAAAATCAAATAAAAAATGTATAGTTATTGAGGTATTGCTAGATTTATGACAATTGCAAAATAAGATGGGTACTCAGCTATGATCAGGGACGTACTAGAATATCTCCAAGGTGGTGCCATTTTAATTTCATGGGTATTGGACCTTGGATTTCAAAGGTACACCAGGAAAACAATCAACATGAAATAGGAAACGTATAGTATATGTATAGCCACAGCAACTCGTGGCCGTGTTTTATCTAGTAGTATAAAAATTTGGCCTCACAAACAGCAAAATGTCATTAAAAACGAAATACCCTCTCCACCCCTCAAAGACAAAGTTAAAATAATTTAAATGCAAACACATTCAACGAAAATAACTATTGATTTTATTAGTAAATTTTATTCTTCACTTTCCAGCAAATATATTCAGATTGATTTAAAGCTGATTCGATCTCAGTAATCATTCGTACGGCAAGTTAAATCTACATCTCGAGAAAACTTTTCTCTTAAGTTTTTCTTTCGCTAAAACAACACACACGCATTTAAACGTGTGTCTTGATTTGACTCACATGCGGCACCAATAATCGAGAGAAATGGCTTGAATTTTGTATGAAAGACGAAAAAAGGTTTTTAGCAATCGACCCCCCTCCACGTTAATGTACGAGTGTGACAAAGACGGTGTAATAAGAGAGAAGTCTCATAAAGCTACCGAGGAGTGGTGATAAATATTTTAAAGAATCAAGAGGTTTTTTCAAAGCAATACGCTTACATAAACTGATTCAGTCTAGTTTTTGAAGTTTTTAGCTCAGAGAAAGTGGAGTTCATAATCTTTTAAGGGCATTAAAATATTGAAAATGCTACAATCAAAATTCATAGGGAAATATTGTGTTATTGAATGTATTAAAATTCTAATTATGAGATAGGAAAGTACGGCAGCCGAGGGAAAAGATGAAGAGATGTTTCATATACTTATGTAAGTATTCATAATTCTATGGGTTGTTCCAACTGACTTCGTACAAACTATATCTACAAATTGTAACAAAGCTACAGAATTCCGTGATTCGTTTTTGCACTATTGTTATGAGAAAAACAAGGAATGATTCTATACAGGGTGTCCCTGAACTTCGTACCAAAAACTGCCCCTACCTCTTAGACCATTAATTTTATCGAGATGTCACAGAGGACTTTTTGATGTAAAACATCCATTATCCATTGGCGCGCTTTGGCAGTAAAACGGCATGACCATCAGATGCCATCATCCCCCTCCACGCTACCGCTCACGACTCACTTGTATGTGTGTGGCCGCATATACTACAATTACACGCTTCGTTGCTTCTCTGTATAAGTTGCAAACTATTTTTATGTATAGTATACTTAAAATGTTTACCGCAATATTTTTTTCTTGAGAATATTATTGTTATTAAAGTGTCTAAAATAGTTATTTGTTTAACTAGGCAGAGAAGTAACAGATTTACTGCCGCGGCTAGCTAGCTTCGCATCGACAATGAAACTAGCCAAGGCAGTAAATCTGATTCTCTGTCGTGTGAAACATATAAGTTTTTCTCCGATTGTTTGTACAGTGTGTTTAGAAGTTATAGGTAATAATTAAATCGTATTTTTTAATTATTATTGTCGATTAGACCTTAAATGTTATACATAATAATAACTACCGAAAGATAATAAATATGATGTTAAATATCGACAATAATATTGTGCACAGTGAAGTTCGCCTATGTATGTGTGACGGGAAGTGATTGTTTGATTCCATGGGCCTGCTTAAATCACATTATCATTGCCGTCTGGGAGATTTCAAAAAAAAAAGAAGAAAAAATGATTTTTATAATGCCTAGGCATTAAAAATCACTTTTACTGCCTAGTCAGTAAAAGTGTTACTTCTATGATCGATAAATGTCACTAAAACTGACGTTTAATGTCAATCGGAGAAAAAAAATTTTAATCAATGATATTATTATTAATCCAAATATGAGTGATAGGCGATTGCAGCGCCGCGGACGGTGACAGTTGAAATCTAGCTACGGGCCATTATCAGCCATTATATTTGTTTATTTAACTGTGTTTGCGTGTGTTGATCTAGTTAATGTGTTTATTTTTGGATTTGTGTTATTTTTTCTTTGAAAAATATCTCTTTTGGATTGACTTGATTTGGATTGTGTTCATATATCAACATAATTAGACATGAAGTTGAGCATAGTAGATTATATGAAATACAGTAATGATTCATTTTCAAATAATGACACAAATAAAACGAAAACTAACCTGAATACGATTTAACAACTGTTAAAAAGCACTTAAATACAGTGGAAAACACGACAAATGACTGATGACATGGCCCATAGCTCGGTTACCCGAACGTCCGGTAGGGGTCGTATGGCTTATGCCAATTAATCAATAGTTACGATCCAGTGATAAAATAAGAGTTGGCCGTCACTGGACGCCCGGCAGATGTAAAACATTCAAGTTAATATAAGAACTTAAAGATTAATAGAGAAAATCTCGTGCATTGTTTGTGTTCTAAAAAAAGAAAAGTAAAATTTTATTAGTTCAAAATGAACATTTAATTAGAAAAAAACTCGTTTGAAATCTTCACACATACGCAGAAAGTTAACCGCTTGTTGACTTCGTTAATAGTAGATTCCTGCACTGCACGCCACTGCACGCGCAGTTCAGGGTTCTCAAACTTTCTGCCCGTGTAGTGTATACTATTTTTCTTTATCTACGGCCGAAAGTACGTAGATTCTACTTCGACCGTCAGGCAGAAAGTCTAACATTGCGCGTCCCTACCAAAGCATAAATGTTAGACATTCTGCCTGACGGTCGAAGTAGAAACTACGTACTTCTGGCCGTTGATAAAGAAAATACTTTTATAACCTCACATAAACAAATAAAATAAAATAGTAATAAAATAGTATATTAACAGATACAATTTACTAACCTTGGGTTAGAATCGGTAGATTGTGTTTCATAGAGCAAAGCTTGTGCTCCGATATTGAACATTTTATTCGAGCCCATACTTTAATCATCATTGGCTTTTTGTTTTGTTTTTATCACTGGATCGACGTGAGACCAATTATCACTTATAGAGCCATTGCGTGTAGTAGTAGAACTAGCCTATTGACAACGAGAGAAAACCTCTCCAAAATTCAAAGACTAGCCTGTATATGCATTACAGGAGCAATGAGAACACGCCCAACGGTAGCCATGGAAGTGATTCTCAACTTCTCACCACTACATATGGCGGTGGAAAGTGTTGCAGAAAGAACAAGATACAGACTAAGTAGAGAGGGAATCATTAAAAAAAACTACCTCCTTATTTCTTAGAAATCAGAAAACCTGGGACTAGATGGTATGATGAAAAAGTATAACTTTTCAAAGAAATTCGTCATAGAATGAAGCAACAATAAGGAATGGGATCCAAATACCAATACCAGACTTGGAAAGAATGCCATTCAATGGTACACATACGGCTCAAGAGCAATAGAAGGAACTGGGATAGGAGTGTACGGGCCAGGAACGAAACACTCTGAAGCTTGGCAGTATCTTTCGAGCGAAAATTCACGCCTTAAGCAAGTGTGCCCAGTTCAATATTGATAAAGGATATAGAAGTCAAAGGATTATCATAATGTCGGATAGTCAAGCTCTGAGCTCTTGTGTAATCAGTTCCAAAATAGTGTGGGAATGCCTAGGCAAACTCAGTGAACTAGGCGAGAACAATATAGTCACCTTTCTGTGGATTCCAAGACATACTGGAATAGAAGGAAATGAAATAGCAGATGAACTAGCAAAGCACCCTTTTGGTGGCCGAAACACTTTAGCGGTATCAGTTTCAATGTAATATTGGAAGAAATAGGCAAAGGGGCAAAGCTGGAAAAAAGAGAAGATCTGATCATTGGAAAGATCTAGTAGACAGTCAAATATTCTTCTGGGTGACTACAGCCGGTTGAGATCAAATGAATGCATAAGTCAAAGTAAAACTGCACTAAGAGTTTCAAAAGGGATCCTAACGGGACATTATCGCCTAAATTGACATCTGAAAAAGCTCAAAATAGTGGAGGAAGAAGATTGTAGATTCTGTGGCATAGAAGAAGAAACCTCCATCCACATACTTGCGAATTGCACAGCAATTCAGAATCCTATAGGGCACAGCAACTAGGAGATAACTGGATAGAAGAGGGACATTTACCTAAGTTAAGGCATGCATCCTAAGATTCCTCCGGGAAATAGGACTAAAGGAGCTACTAAGTCTCTGAGACTTTCCTCAGGAACTAAGTAGAATTAAGGGGACACAATAGTAGTTTTAGGTCTCAGAGAATGTCACCCCAATATACATATACATACATACATCACAGTTTTACATCAAAAACAAAAAGTCAATGATGATCAAAGTACGGGCTCGAATAAAATGTTCAATATCGGTGCACAAGCTTTGCTTTATGAAACACAATCTACCGATTCAAACCAAAGGTTAGAATTACTATTTTATTGTCTATTCTATTACTATTTCATTTTATTTGCTTATGCGAGGTTATAAAACGATGTCAACAAGCGGTTTTTCTGCGCATGCGTGAAAAACGCAAGATTTCAAACTAATAAAATTGAATTTTTTTTTAAATAAAATTTTTATTTGAAACTAATAAAATTTTACTTTACTTTTTTTAGTACACAAACAACGCACGAGATTTCTCTATTAATCTTTATTAATTATAAGTTCTTATATTAACTTGAATGTTTTATATCTGCCGTGACGGCCAACTTTTTTTTTCTTTAACAATGTTTAAAAAAGTTGATTGTTGCATTTATAATTGAAAAAAGTTATCTTTAACAAAAAATTGTCGCATCAACCATTGAACTTAGTCTGTACCTGAGTTGTAGTGTAGACTTGTTTATGACGCCAAAAGGTGTTTATGATCGGTTAAAATTTTACTAATTTTCAATAAGCCATTTAATAATTGTAATTGAAAAAACCATTTTTGTCAATTCACTTTCAATTCATGTAAATATTTATTTTCTTGTGAGGGTGAGAAACGAAGACCGGTGTGCAGTAAAACACCCTGTATTATAATTAGTACACAAATCTATCAAAATACGGAACCGGTATCCAGATTTTGAATCTGTCTAAAGTGACATGGGACTGAGCATATCTGAATTAGTGAAATAGTTGTATACCCCCGGTAATCATATGTGAACAAAGAAAGAGAGAAGGTTCGAAACGGACAGACACCCATTTAGTTGCAGCATTTCTTATAATAATCTCGGGTGAACAGGGGTAGTTAGCCGAGGGGTTGAGCCACCGAGATGTTGAAGTTGGCCTTTTTTTAGTAATATGGAAGAGAGCTCGGTTTCTGTTTTAGTCTTTGGGATAATGTAATGAGGGATTTGAGTTATTGCCTTATTAAATTGTCATATTGTTGTCGTTGTCCTTCGGTTGTTTTTCTCTAATATAAGCTATTTTTTTATTTGTTGTCTTAAATAAGGGCTGAACTAATATTTGGCACTTTGCCATTTTTATGAGCGAAACTTTTTGAATTTCATAAAATTTTAGTTGGAAACTTTGTAGTGCATAAAAAAACAGGGATATTTTTATAAAAAAGCAATTAGGTACTTCATTGAGTTTGTAGAAAAAAAATGTTATTCCACGAGGTGGTATTTGACACTTATTTGAACTTATTTGAACGTTTAAAGAACTGAGGAAAAAGGAGATTGTAACTGAAAGGTAAAGTGAGAGCGTTTGCAAACGCTTTTTAATAGATGGTGTTACTATTTCTGGAAGTTTGTTTGATGATATTTTATAAACATTAGAAAAACCTTGAATTTTGTGTCGCTTATTGATAATTGCACATTCGTTATTTTTGAAATAATATTCAACAATCGTTTTTATGTTTTACATGTAGACTTGAAGTAAAGAATATTTCACAATATTTCGTTGACTCGGCATCTGGCCGTAGTCTGTAATATTTAGATACTAAAACATAAATTAAATTTATTTTGTAAAAAAAATCTCTAAATTTTTCAAAAACAAATTTAACTTTTATTTAGTGTAGTATAGTGCTCAAAGATTGAAAAGTCGTCTAGAAACTAATTCCGTGTGCAACTCTTTTTTAAAATGTTTTGACATATTCATGTGATAGCGTAGATATCCCTTCCTAAGTCGAATGTACCCGGCAGTATAAAAATCGTGACGGGGGGAAGGGTGGGGGGAGCATTTTTGTTAAAAAAATTTGAAAAAACAATTTATTCCCCAAAACGGGTTCTATCAACTGGTTAAAAGTGGATCCGCTAGTATCAACAGAAAATAACAAAAAAAAGTTTCTTTTTAAAAATTACATTAGTTTAAATGGACAAAGAATTTTATTTCTGTGATTTGTGGCTAAACGGTAACAGTAGCGTTTGAAAGACACTTTTCAATTATTATTCATCGCCATTGTGGCGAAACAAAAACTCCAATCAAAAAATACCCCGAAACAAAGAAAATAACCCTTTCTCTTCTGCTTCTAATGGTTTTTTGTTTGCTAAAATCGGCTGGATAATTAGCGAGAAACTTAATTTTAATTAGGAGGATGTCACTAAAAATGTGACGCACTCAATGCAATCGGAACCCTCAAACGCACCCCGCGGTGCCCGCTATTTCCCTAATGTATGCAACTAATACTCTTTTTAGATATTCTAATCGTGATGTTCAGTTCTTTAGTGTAAGACATTTTTTTTTTCTCACCCTGTTATTCTTAAAATAGTTTTCGTTTCAAGTAAAATAAATTAAATCGTGGATACACCCTAATATTTCAGAAATGCATTTCTCGACAGTTATCTGAAATAGATAAGTAAAACAACACATTGTCACGTAGCCTTCGAGGTCACGAAAGGGGAAAGAAAGGTTTTAAGAACGATTTGGGTTTTAGTTGCTAGAAGATAACTAAAGTGTTCACTTGAGTCGGATAAATTTAAATATATAAAATATAGTGTGTATTGTGGTGCATGTCAGAAATTAAATAGGTGAGTCTACCTCACAGAGTAATTCATTTTTGCCTGTTATTTGATATTTGAATTTAAAAGATATTTTATCACATAGGGTATGTATATTTGCTAATTATTTTTAATAATAACTTTGTTTAAAGTTCTTTAATATCCAACGTTATCAAGAACATTAATTTATTGTTGCATTTCCTATTCATCCAATCCTACTGTACTGTGGAGAGTTTGTGCCACTTGCAGTCTAACTCATATACCTATACTGTACTGTGGAGAGTTTGCGCCACTTGCGGCTTGTCCATTCCTGATACAGGGTGACTTCTCACGTCACCCATATCTCCTTCCACCCCCCTGTATTGTGGAGAGTTTGTGCCACTTGCAGTCTAACTCATATACCTATACTGTACTGTGGAGAGTTTGCGCCACTTGCGGTTTGTCCATTCCTGATACAGGGTGACTTCTCACGTCACCCATATCTCCTTCCACCCCCCTGTATTGTGGAGAGCTTGAGCCACTTGCAGTGTAACCTTATTTAGCTGTACTGTGGAGAGTTTGTGCCACTTGCAGTCTAACTCATATACCTATACTGTACTGTGGAGAGTTTGCGCCACTTGCGGTTTGTCCATTCCTGATACAGGGCGACTTCTCACGTCACCCATATCTCCTTCCACCCCCCTGTATTGTGGAGAGCTTGAGCCACTTGCAGTGTAACCTTATTTAGCTGTACTGTGGAGAGTTTGTGCCACTTGCAGTGTTTTATTATTTTGCTGTACTGTGGAGAGTTTGTGCCACTTGCAGTGTTTTATTATTTTGCTGTACTGTGGAGAGTTTGTGCCACTTGCAGTGTTTTATTATTTTGCTGTACTGTGGAGAGTTTGTGCCACTTGCAGTGTATTATTATTTAGCTGTACTGTGGAGAGTTTGTGCCACTTGCAGTGTATTATTATTTTGCTGTACTGTGGAGAGTTTGTGCCACTTGCAGTGTATTATTATTTTGCTGTACTGTGGAGAGTTTGTGCCACTTGCAGTAGTTATAATATTGTTTGTGGAGAGTTTGTGCCACATATTCCTTACATGCACTGGGGAGAGTTTGCGCCCCTTGCACCTTTCCTAATAACCCTAAATGTTTACAACTAGGCATTTATCTTTGATCAAGTAAAGTTTCAACTTTACTTTAGTACTGATATGCATAATTAATCACAATTCAAACACACTAGGTGCACCTTGTGTATCAATAACACTTTCATTAATTTTTGGGGATTTTAACTATACTGATATTTATTTGAATAATAATAATTATTTATGGCAAATTGAATACTCAGAGTGTTTTTCTATCTAATTCCAGGTACGTCATCTCGGTTGTTCAACCTACTTGGACCAGGTCCATAGTGACTGTTCAATTAAATCCAGGCATCACGTCCAGTGTCTTGTAAATAGTTATTTTCAACATTTAGATTTGTTTTATTATCTATATTATAAAAAAAAAATATAATGTAAGTACACAGTAAGTAATTAAAAGTTAAATTCTAATTAAATATATCAATCTTTACAAATCACTCATTCTCCTCAAGTCAAGTTTTTTTTATTCCTTCCAATTTATCAGAAGTGGGATAGAGATGACCTGGATTTATTAATTCAATGACATAAAATTACAATGCCGAGATGACACTATTTTTTTTTAAATGTTATTCTAGCTTTGTGTCTTTTTTTTAATTAAATATTTATTTACCGTATTTCTACCATAAATAACAAAAGTATTAATAATCAACTGAAATGGGTCCCCAACGACGCAATAAAATACCGCTACCAATTGAAACCCAAGAGGCTTCGGGCTTCGGGTTCGAGTGAATCTGTTACCCCAAGAAGAAACCGTATTGATTCTTTGACACCGAATGACTATTGAACGATTGACCACTGTAATGACCACTTTTCTCGAAAATACTGCCGAACGAGAACGGCCTAGCAAGACGGTCCGAGGGGATGTGGTACCGTACCTGTATTTGACCTCGAGGATAGGGTGCAATCGATTTCGGTTTGGCTTCAAAAGGTCGATGAACTTCGTGATATTTTTCGATGTTTAGGGGAAGCCACTATCTATTACGCTACTACAAAGTTCCGAAGGTTGGCAATGGTTTGGTATAAGAGTTTGCTAATGTGTCAAGTCCAAGGCACCTCAGCTTTTAAGTTTTTTTTTTGTTTTTTTTTGCTCTTGGCTGCTCTGTTTATGTGAAGAGATTAGTTGCCCTTATTATGCTTAATAATATTTCCACAATATTCTCCTCAGAGAAATCCTTCCTTGGGTACTATAGCCCTAGAATCTTATGTCTCCAATGAGTGGTATTCTCTAAGACAATTTCATATGCAGAGGCCGGGCATCTCGGGACAAGCTGTGCAGTGGTACACAGTATCTTTCCGTATTTTTTTTGTCCATAGCTCAAACCCTACATTTTATTTTCTAAGCGTTTGTCCAAGTTAATTGAGAATTTCGATTTCTACAGGTAAATGGTTTACATTTACAGGTACATCTGCTTATTGCGACTGTTTTGGCAATAGTTTTTCTAATACGGACATTCGAAAGTTGTAAAATATCATTTTCTAACCAGAGTACTTATTATAAAGTTTATGGGCATTGTGCAAATACAACTGGATCACATGTATTATAATTTTCTAATATCAACGTAACGTTCGGCGTGCCGTTGGATAATAAGCCATCATTTGATCACGAATGCCTTATGTCTATTCCACTATTTATTATACTTGACTTTTGCTTTTAGTTACCACTTCATTTTTTTTTATTCAGTAGATATGTCTAAGACGTCTCTTTTATCGGTCCACTTGCCAATCATCATATTGCAGTTATACATAGCTTTGGTCTCACCTTTTCTTAATTTTGTAGCTACAACGTTTTTGGGGAAATCTTTTCGGCTTTTCTGAGAGTACCTGTACAAAAGGTATTTGATCAAGCAACTTTTTTTTTTGCCAATGAATAACTATTATAAAAGTTGTCCATGTATAAGCTATGTCCGTTATTCAGACATTCGCGCATCAGATACATCACTATCTTTTGTGCATGATCTTTTCCGCCAGTTATATCGCTCGAGCCAGTATGTACCATCATATCTAAAATTGTTCCGTCCCCTTCTATTACCATATACAACTTTATCCCATATTTCTGCCGCTTCTTTGGTAGATATTGCTTGAAGTAAAGTCCCCCTTTTCACAAGACCATAGATTCATCCACGGACAAGTTTTTTTTTGGGTAATATGTTATCTTCATTTTATTAGTAAAATGATCCAGTATAGGCCTGATTTCGATCATCTGGGGACAGCTCATTGGTTTTAACTTCAGGAACATATGGGCATCTTATTATTAGCAAGTAGCGATCCCTATCCATTAAATGTGAGAAACAGCTGGAGAATAGTCTTATGTTTTTTTTTCTCAATAGACCTGCAAGGTAGGTAACTTTAAAGTACCTGTATGTAAGGTAAGTCCAAAAAAAAAATTTAACAGTTCCGATATTGTCTAATCTTGCCATAGAGAAATTCTTGAGTAGTCACTTCTCGCACTGGTACATAAAACTTGTACTGCTTAATTGTTGATTTGCGAAATAATATACCTGATTTAATGATGGATTACGTTCCCTAATGGCTCGGCAAAATTTCTGGTTCATGCACGATGGTTCTCCTGTTCATTTTAGTCGAGTAGTTCGTCAATATACTCACAGTTCGTACGGGAATCGATGTATTCGAGGGCGAGGGCCAGTCAATTGGCCTGCGAGATTACTCGATTTCATTTCATGGGATTTTTGTTTTTAGGGCTACTTAAAATCATCAGTATAAGCTGTCCCAATTCAAAATCGTATTCAGCTTTGGGAAATAATGAGTGTACCCAATTCTAATTCTAATGTTCTGTTTTTGATCCGTATGTTCATCCTTAGCGAAACACGGTTATTTTCAAATTGCAGTATTGGTAATGGTTGGTTAAATCTTGTAGATATACCAACCCCGTTTAACTTAGGAGTGTAATTCAATGTATGTCGGGGCAGATAGCCCGGGAAGTAGTTGCTTCATCTTAGTTGCACGGTCACTGTTTTTGAAAAATATTTTTCAAAACTTAGTTGTAAAGCGTTGAATAACGTATATTCATTTTTCGATATCTAATTTCTGCGCCTCTAAATTATTCAGTACTTAAATACTGATGGTTTGCGAACATCTGTTTTTACTTTTGCAGAAACTATTTTATTTCCTTCTGTAGGTTGAGTTTTATTTTGTCGAGTTTTTGACCTCGTTATAGCTAAGACGTGAAAATTATCTATGTACAAGTCTTTTAATTCATTTATGGATATCCTTGAAATACTGTCTGCATAATTTGAATTTCCTTCCATATACTGTATTTCAAAATTATATTCTTCTGTCTAGTCTAATTCTTGTGAGTCTTGAAGTGGGTTCTGTCATTGAGATAGATGTGTTTACGGCTTATGATCCGTTTTTACTATAAACTGTGAAGAACCATACAAGTAACTATTGAAGTCATTAATTCCCCAATGGATAGCTAACAATTCTTCCATAATTATAGGTTTGTTTATTTCACTTTTCTTGAAAGTTTGCGATGCATAAGATATAGGTAAATCTATACCTTCGTATTTCTAAGAATTGCATGCAGACGCGTAATTTGAAGCATCTGTAGTCAGTATAAATTGTTTACTGAAATCAGGATATTTTAATGAAGGTGGCTCTATTGATGTTGTTTTTAATATTTGGGATAATTTTTCGGAGTCTTCCGACCACTCGAATTTTACATGTTTCCTGGATAATTTTTCGAGAGCGAAGTTCCGAATGAAACGTCTGTAATCATTACAGAATGATACGAACCTTTTAGATTCTTCCGAGTTTTTGGGCATTGGATATTGTTCAATGACTGAATATTTTACTTTATAGGGGAGTACTCCCTCACTAGACAAATTGTGCTCTAAATAAGTGTCTTCACGCCTGAAGAATTGGCAATTTTGTGGATTTAATTTTCGACACAGTAGTAAAGACAGGAGCCACAGCAGGGAATCATATGTCCACTGAAAGCTTGTATGGATAGTTTAGTTCATTGGTAAACATGTCAAAGATTTCTGAAATCCATTTTCAGTCCAGTCAAAAAAAAAATAACCAGTCAGGATGGGAACAGAACCAGTAGATATCTCGGGACGAGATGCTCGCAGGATGGCCGACTGTAAGACATTTTTTTTTTCTCACCCTGTTATTCTTAAAATAGTTTTCGTTTCAAGTAAAATAAATTAAATCGTGGATACACCCTAATATTTCAGAAATGCATTTCTCGACAGTTATCTGAAATAGATAAGTAAAACAACACATTGTCACGTAGCCTTCGAGGTCACGAAAGGGGAAAGAAAGGTTTTAAGAACGATTTGGGTTTTAGTTGCTAGAAGATAACTAAAGTGTTCACTTGAGTCGGATAAATTTAAATATATAAAATATAGTGTGTATTGTGGTGCATGTCAGAAATTAAATAGGTGAGTCTACCTCACAGAGTAATTCATTTTTGCCTGTTATTTGATATTTGAATTTAAAAGATATTTTATCACATAGGGTATGTATATTTGCTAATTATTTTTAATAATAACTTTGTTTAAAGTTCTTTAATATCCAACGTTATCAAGAACATTAATTTATTGTTGCATTTCCTATTCATCCAATCCTACTGTACTGTGGAGAGTTTGTGCCACTTGCAGTCTAACTCATATACCTATACTGTACTGTGGAGAGTTTGCGCCACTTGCGGCTTGTCCATTCCTGATACAGGGTGACTTCTCACGTCACCCATATCTCCTTCCACCCCCCTGTATTGTGGAGAGTTTGTGCCACTTGCAGTCTAACTCATATACCTATACTGTACTGTGGAGAGTTTGCGCCACTTGCGGTTTGTCCATTCCTGATACAGGGTGACTTCTCACGTCACCCATATCTCCTTCCACCCCCCTGTATTGTGGAGAGCTTGAGCCACTTGCAGTGTAACCTTATTTAGCTGTACTGTGGAGAGTTTGTGCCACTTGCAGTCTAACTCATATACCTATACTGTACTGTGGAGAGTTTGCGCCACTTGCGGTTTGTCCATTCCTGATACAGGGCGACTTCTCACGTCACCCATATCTCCTTCCACCCCCCTGTATTGTGGAGAGCTTGAGCCACTTGCAGTGTAACCTTATTTAGCTGTACTGTGGAGAGTTTGTGCCACTTGCAGTGTTTTATTATTTTGCTGTACTGTGGAGAGTTTGTGCCACTTGCAGTGTTTTATTATTTTGCTGTACTGTGGAGAGTTTGTGCCACTTGCAGTGTTTTATTATTTTGCTGTACTGTGGAGAGTTTGTGCCACTTGCAGTGTATTATTATTTAGCTGTACTGTGGAGAGTTTGTGCCACTTGCAGTGTATTATTATTTTGCTGTACTGTGGAGAGTTTGTGCCACTTGCAGTGTATTATTATTTTGCTGTACTGTGGAGAGTTTGTGCCACTTGCAGTAGTTATAATATTGTTTGTGGAGAGTTTGTGCCACATATTCCTTACATGCACTGGGGAGAGTTTGCGCCCCTTGCACCTTTCCTAATAACCCTAAATGTTTACAACTAGGCATTTATCTTTGATCAAGTAAAGTTTCAACTTTACTTTAGTACTGATATGCATAATTAATCACAATTCAAACACACTAGGTGCACCTTGTGTATCAATAACACTTTCATTAATTTTTGGGGATTTTAACTATACTGATATTTATTTGAATAATAATAATTATTTATGGCAAATTGAATACTCAGAGTGTTTTTCTATCTAATTCCAGGTACGTCATCTCGGTTGTTCAACCTACTTGGACCAGGTCCATAGTGACTGTTCAATTAAATCCAGGCATCACGTCCAGTGTCTTGTAAATAGTTATTTTCAACATTTAGATTTGTTTTATTATCTATATTATAAAAAAAAAATATAATGTAAGTACACAGTAAGTAATTAAAAGTTAAATTCTAATTAAATATATCAATCTTTACAAATCACTCATTCTCCTCAAGTCAAGTTTTTTTTATTCCTTACATTAGTCATAAGGAACTCTTTTAATTTACCATAAAATGTTAATAGTTGATTAAAACCATCATGCACTAGTTACTATCAAGGGCGTCGCCAGCTTATGACTAAGGGGGGGGGGGGCAATGGGGAAATATTATGGAGGATAAAAAATATGAACGCCGAGAGCATGAAGCGTTACACTTTGGAAGTCTTTGCCTCGATGACGATTGTAATAAGAACGGTTCTAACATCAATGTATAAAACTTCACAAGCCCTCGACAGCACAATAACTAAATCAAACTTTTAAACACAGTAATAATTATTTATTTTGACAAAAATAATATTTAATTAAAACATAACCTGCGGGGATTTTTTGCAAAACATTCAACCACTTTATCATTAAAATTATTTAGGTTTTTATTTATTATAGCTCTGTGTACACTCATCATGGCCAGACCATTAAGGCGATATTCTGCCATGGTGCTTCTTAGCCATGTTTTTAGTCTTCTGAGGCTGCTAAAGGATCGCTCTACTGTACAGGTCGTGCATGGTAAAGCGATCAAAATTTTCAATGCTTTTTCCGTTTCGGGAACTCATAGCAGGTCAGGCGGACCTGGGATTTGAACCCCGGTCCTTCCGAATGCAAGCCGAGAGCGTAACCACTCGACCACTTGCTCGGTAATCGCTCGCAGCGGATCACGTCTTTATATACCCAAACGAACATCATACTAGAATGTACGGTAACATTCTACCTGGTCTAGTGACTGCTACCATTGCTACCTGCTACTTATACAATGCTGCTACCAAATTCCAGAGATTTCATTGAACAAGCGCCATCTAGCGTCGAGTAGCAATACTAGGTTTCACAAGGATTGTAGTCGATTTATTCAACTGTAGGTGTTTCTAATGAACACTTACAGATCGCATTGTCAACAAAACCAATTAAAATTGTATGTTCGTAACAATAACTTCTACTTTATATAGGTATGCCGCATACAAATTATGCAAAACTAACGTGAATGCTGGTGAACGGCTGTCGTAGAAAGAAATGCAATGCACACACACACACACACACACACACACTCACACACACACCATACGTAGGTATATTTTTACACTGTTTAATGGCCTTGCGTTTTGGCAAATCTGATATAGTCGTGATGAAAATGGCGGAGTTTTTAAAAACGGAAGTCAAAATCTTAATGTTATTCTGAATATTTCAATACTTTCTACAATATACATTAAACCTTGTGAATTTATTTACGTTTTGTCATGCGATGCGGAATTTATTAATAGGTAAGGAAGTCAATTGCTCGCACTTTGGTCGCTTTGCGGCTAGCTACATTTGATCTCTAGGGGGGGGGGCAACTGCCCCCCCCCCTGCCCCCCCTTGGCGACGCCCTTGGTTACTATCATTATTGAAATATTGAAAAAGTTTTTAACGTCTATTTTGGTTTTAGCATTACACTTTCAAATCTTAATCACTTTCAGAACTGGAATCCATATCTGATACCACATTTTGTTGTATCGTATTATTACAACTTTGTCCAAGATACTTGCATGACAATATTTCGAGCAATATTTTCGAGCATGATTTTTTTTGCCCAGTCCAGCAAATTGACTAGTGCTGTCACATCCGGCTGGAGCATGGAAAGCTGGTAAACTTTTTAATAAGTTCGACCGAAGATTTATTTTTATTTATTTTCCATGCTCCAACAAGATGTTATAGCACTAGTCAATTTGCTGGACTGACCAAAAAATCATGTTGGAAAATATTTTTATCCAATCACGCATTTCTAAAAGACGTAGGAACTTTGGAAATGGTGGACACCTTCTTTAATCAAATGCAAAAATTTGTTCTAAAACTCTATAAAGACGTTGACTGCTTAGATACTTTAAGAGGTATTTGATGAATTTTTTAGAAATATCAGTAACTAGAGATATCTTACTATTGCATTGTCAGAGGGTAAACTACCAGACACACATTTGATAACATAGTTTAGAATCTAAACCTACCACTTTAGACCCTTTACAAAATGGTTGGGAGATGCACAACGACGAATTACAACCAATACTTACAACATCATCGGAGTTTCTTTTACACACGGATATACTAACTTCATGTAATTGTTTAAAAGGTATATACATGTAATGAGTTTTATTTTTGTTTAAATACTACGTAATTGCCCTTTATGTTGCAAATCAAGAAACTGTTCGTGCATAAAATTAGAGGTACCTACCATGTATTGGATTATCCAAGTGTCTTGGACAAAGTTGTAATAATACGATATAATAAAATGTGGTATCAGATATGGATTCCAGTTCTGAAAGTGATTAAGATTTGAAAGTGTAATGCTAAAACCAAAATACACATTAAAAACTTTTTCAATATTTCAATAATGATAGTAACTAATGGATGGTTTTAATTAACTATTAACTATTAACATTTTATTGTAAATTAATGACTTTATGACTAAAGAACTAAAAATCACGATTAGAATATCTAAAAAGAGTATTAGTTGCATACATTTGGAAAATAGCAGGCAGCGCGAGGTGCGTTTGAGGGTAATCATTGCAGTGCGTCACATTTTTAGTGACATCCACCTAATTAAAATTAAGTTTCTCGCTTATTATCCAGCCGATTTTAGCAAACAAAAAACCATTAGAAGCAGAACAGAAAGGGCTATTTTCTTTGTTTTGGGGTATTTTTTGATTGGAGTTTTTGTTGTTTCGCCGCAATGGCGATGAATAATAATTGAAAAGTGTCTTTCAAACGCTGCTGTTACCGTTTAGCCACAAATCACAGAAATAAAATTGTCCATTTAAAATAATGTAATCTTTAAAAAGAAACTTTTTTTTTGTTAGTTTCCGTTTATACTAGAGAATCCTCTATTACCAGTTGAAAGAGCTCGTCTTGGGGAATAAATTGTTTTTTCAAATTTTTTTAACAAAAATGCTCCCCCCACCCTTCCCCCCGTCACCATTTTTATACTGCCGGGTACATTCGAATTAGGAAGGGATACACTATCATATAAATATGTCAAATCATTTTTAAAAAAGAGTTGCACACAGGTTGAACGATAGAGACCAAATTGCACTATACTATTAATTGGAATTGAACAAATTAAACTGTTGAAACATACAGGGTGGCTCACCGAGTAGGCTTTGATTTACTAAATCTAATTGGCAGATGTTATGTTTCAAATAAAAAATATATAGTATAATAATGACCACATTTTAAAAATATTTATATACAGGGTATCTGCAAAACAGTGGAAGGTATCAAAGGTTCATTTTTTAAATAATAACTGAAATAAAATCGAAAAGGAGCAAAGTGAACTATGACTGTAAATAAAACAAAAAAGCTGGTAGTAAATAGAGAAAAAAAATATAATCTTCACTTGATTTTTCTTCTAGGGTATGGTTAATCATTTAATGGTATGAATAAATTAAAATTTTTTTGACGTTTCGCTGAAACCCTTTTCAAAATATTGATCATAAAAAACGTCATAATGAAGTAAAACATTTAGTCTCAGAAAAACTAAAATTTATATTGTCTAAACATAATATTAATGTGTGTCATAAAACTCAATATACTTTATCACCTTTATTCACTAAAATAAAGTCCAGCTAAAACCAATAAAAAATCTAATGTTTAACCAAAAAATATATAGGTTTGACAAATCAACATCTAGAAAATCGTCTCAACGGTCACAAATATACAAAAAATGCTTCTACAGCCCTGCATAAACACGAAACAACAGAAAAACATGAATTTGATTTCAAACACAAAAAAATACTAGCACCAGACTCTAATTATCAGAAACTTACAATCAAAGAAATGATACATATAAAAAAAGAAAAAAATACTGTTAACGATAAACAAAATATCAAAAAAATTGAGTCAAATTTATCATAATTTAATAAAATAACACATAAATTATTGTAACGTTTATTCTAATTTATATTTACAATTAATTTATATTTACAGATTTATATGTAATTCAGTCCTTATTTAATAATTTATGTCATACACTAAACACACTAATTATAATTTATATGAGAGTCACTTAATAAACACTTTATCGATGCGCGATTACTTTCCTTCGGTATCAACACTGACTGATTGACTAATTGACTGCAGCGATGCTTGTGGCCTATTTATACTCGTGCGCCGTAATTCTAAAAGTATCTCGGCGTTCTCGCGGGCGCATTGGATATTCTCGATATTCTGGCGGACGCACCCGGGTGTTCTGGATGTTTCTCGAAGTTTGGGCGGAGGAGCCATAGTCGTCTCATACGGGGATTTCACTGGGGGCACTAAGTGAGAATATTATTGCAGTAGCTCGCGTAACATTGCCCCCTCCTTAAGAGACAGTTCCTCCTGGAACTAGCTAGGAAACTGGAACGAGATGACTGTATCGGTAACTTGTTCCCTTTGTTACATTTTCCAGTTGTATGGAAGTAACATGCGACCGTCTTCTCTGTTGGCTGTGTCTCCCGAGCATGGCCGCAAACCAGTACCTGCACTTCGGTGTCTCGGAAGATTACTTCTACCATGTTACGGATTATTCGCCAATCTAAATGCCTACATTCAATCTTGGGCATGGCTAGCCTGTACACGTTCAATTCAAGCACATGCTCCCTCAGGCTTCGTAATGCTTCCCAGACATCCTCGTACGTTGGTCTTTCGTCGAAGGTGTTCCTCGTCACTAGGTGGAAATTGTAGCGGGAGCCATTTTGCAGCTTCCGAGCTTTACCTGGTACTGGTAACTGGTTTACCAAAGGTCGTGCGCCACTCTTCTTTATAAACAGAGATGCCAGTCCGCGCGCATCGGTTACGCTGGCAGGGATGTTTATTGCCAGTGAGTATTCCTCCGGAACGGTAAGCAGGTCTGGTCGTCTCTCAGTGGTAACGCCGAATCTCGCTTTTCCGGTACCACCATAAGCACCCATGAACTCTACAAAAGCAGGATCGGCTACTTCCTGAAGCTGGTTTACTTCCTCATCGTGGTCACCCTCGAATGGCGCTAATCGGTTACGGTGTACCACCTTTGGCTTTCCATTTGGGATCTTGCTGATACGATAGATGACATCGTTGATTCTTTTCTTTACGAGGTACGGACCGTCCCAAGCTTTCTGCAACTTTGGAGAAAAACCCTTTTGTCTTCTTGGGTTATGCAGCCAGACTTTGTTTCCTTCGTGGAAACCTCCTTCCGTAGCTTGCGTATCGTACCTTTTCTTCATCCTATCGCTAGCGATCTGGAGGTTCGATCGAACCAGCTCGTGTACGTCGTCCATTCTTTTTCTCAGCTGGGTTACGTAATCTTCACCAGCTATGTCTTCTCCGGGTCGGCATCCAAATTCAAGGTCGCAGGGTAATCTCATTTCGCGTCCGAACAGAACTCTTGCTGGTGTTTGGCCGGTGGACTCATTGATGGCGGATCTGTAGGCCATCGCGAATAGCGAGAGATATTGGTCCCAATCTCGCTGATGGTTAGATACCACTTTAGACAGGTATTTGCCAAGAGTTCTGTTCATTCGCTCTACCATCCCGTCCGACTGTGGGTGCAAAGCCGTAGTTCTCGTTTTCTTCATGCCAAGCTTTTCACAAACTTCCTGGAACAGCTGGCTTTCGAAGTTTCTGCCCTGGTCGCTGTGTATTTCCAGGGGCACTCCATATCGGCAAATGAACTCATTCACAAGCACGTCGGCAACCGTTGCGGCTTCTTGGTTTGGAATGGCATACGCTTCTACCCATTTTGTGAAGTAGTCCATCACCACCAAAATGTACCTGCTGCCATTTGCTGTCGGTGGAAACGGTCCGGCAATGTCCAGGGCAATGCGTTCAAACGGGCTTCCGACATTGTACTGCTTCATAGGAGCCTTTCTTCTCCCGTGCGGGCCATTGGTCGTAGCACAGGTAGTGCACTTCTTACACCAGTCCTTCACATCTTCGGAACTGTGCATCCAATAAAACCGTTCTCGCACTTTCTGGAGGGTCTTCTTCACACCTAGATGTCCTCCTGACGGACTGTCGTGTAATTTCCGTAGTACTGCTGCTATCCTTGTTCTTGGAATCACCAACTGTCTTCTACTTTCGGAACCCTCATCGTTCTCGATTACTCGCTGTAGCAAACCGTTTTCTAAAACCAGCGAGTCCCACTGGGCCCAATACGATTTCATCTTTGGCGAGTACCTTGAAATATCCTGCCAAGTAGGTCGACAGTTCTCCTTTTTCCAATGTCGGATTCTCTTCAAGTCGGGATCGTTCTCTTGTTCCTCTTCCAACTTCTCTGGTGTCCATTCGTCGGTGGTCACCGTGGTTCTTCGAATCGCAGCTTCCTTAGCTTCTGTTTTGCTGCAGTGAGAGCACTCTGCAGGGCATGGTCTTCTAGAGAGGGAGTCTGCATTTCTGTGGCTTATTCCGGCTCTATGCTCAATAGTGAAATTATATTCTTGGAGCCGCTCGATCCATCTAGCGATTTGACCTTCAGGGTTCTTGAATTGCATAAGCCACTTAAGTGCTGCATGATCGGTTCTGATCACAAATTTCTTCCCATACAGATACTGATAGAAGTGCTCCACGGACTTCACTACTGCTAGGAGCTCTCTTCTTGTGACGCAGTAGTTTTGTTCTGGTTTGGAAAGGACTTTACTAAAATATCCCAGAACTTTCTCTTGTCCTCCTTGAACCTGTGATAGCACTCCTCCAATTCCAACATTGCTAGCATCAGTATCTAGTATGAATTCTCCCTCTGGTAGTGGATAACCGAGTATAGGTGCAGTAGTCAAGTGCTTCTTCAAGGTTTCGAACGAAGTTTGGCAATCTTCGTCCCAGCGAAACTCCCTTGCTTCCTCTGTAAGTCGTGTCAAGGGCTTAGCGATATCTGCAAACTTCTTTATAAATCGCCTGTAGTATGTACAGAGTCCAAGGAAGCTTCTAACTTGGTGCTTGTCGGTGGGTCTTGGCCACTTTCGTACGGCAGCAGCTTTTTCTTCGTCTACAGCTACACCATCCTTGCTGACTACATGGCCTAGGCCTAGACTTTGTTCTGAAATAGTTGACATTTCTTGGGGTTGAGCATCAGTTGGGCAGCTTGCAACCTTTTGAAGACGCCTTCCAAATTCTCTCGATGTTCTTCGAATGTCCTTCCCAAGACTATGATGTCATCAAGGTACACTAAGCATGTCTTCCAGGACAACCCTCGCAATACGTTTTCCATCAGTCTTTCGAACGTTGCGGGGGCATTGCACAGCCCAAATGGCATAACGGTGAAATGCCATAGACCAGATCCGGTGGTAAACGCTGTCTTTTCTCTATCGGCTGGATCCATTTCTACCTGCCAATATCCAGACTTCAGGTCCAAGGTGGAAAACAATTTGCTACCGGCCAGCGTATCCAGAGTGTCGTCGATTATCGGCAGAGGATAGCTATCTTTCTTTGTAACATTGTTCAACTGCCGGTAGTCCACGCAAAACCTCGTGGTACCATCCTTCTTCTTTACCAGGACTACCGGAGAGACCCAAGGGCTGGTAGAAGGTTCTATTACCTTGTCCTTTTCCATCTCGCGAACAATTCTCTCCGCTTCCTCTCTTTTGGCCTGTGGTAGCCGTCGAGCCGATTGTCTTATCGGCTTAGCGTCGCCGGTGTCAATTTTGTGTTTGACAGCAGATGTTCTTCCTGTCTTTCCTCCTTTTGGTACAAAAAGAGATTGGTATTGTAGCAGGAGTTCTCTGATTTTTTTCTTCTCTTGAAGGCTAAGGGATTGTCCAGCCACTGCTATCATTTGTTCAAATTTATTGTTGGCATCATTGGAGGTTGTTGTTTGATGAATTATCGACGCCACTGGTACGCAAGTTCCAATTTTGGTATCCTTCTTCATGGTTATTGGATGGTCATTTACATTCATAATGCGTACAGGTATTTCTTCAGCAGTCATGACTAACCCTTTTCC
Organism: Lochmaea crataegi; assembly: GCA_947563755.1. Classification (NCBI taxonomy): domain Eukaryota; kingdom Metazoa; phylum Arthropoda; class Insecta; order Coleoptera; family Chrysomelidae; genus Lochmaea; species Lochmaea crataegi. The sequence continues at coordinate 3,724,555 of OX387435.1, forward strand.
AACCAGGATTCCTCGACCAACCTCTTCATCGTGATTCCACGGTTCCATCATGACCGGTGTTCCTTCTTCGACGGTTCCTTGTAGCCTTGCCTCAGTGAAAAATTCACTCCTTGCGGGTACAACTGTATCCTCCTGTACGGCTACCTGAACAGTCTTATCCTCGTGTGGGTGAAGGAATACCTCCTCAGAGCCTACTCTAATCACTCGGTTCTTGAAATCTAGCTGGAAGCCATGTAGGTTCATAACGTCCATTCCGAGTATTATGTCCTCTTCGATATCGGCGACAACGACAGTATGGGTGAACTTCTCTGCGCCAATTCCCAATTGCACCGGTAGTTCTCCATGGACATTGGCGCTTTCACCTGTGGCAGTCCTGAGTCGCAGTCTCGTCGGTAAAAGTCTTTTCCGGGTGTTGACAGTCTCGGGGCGAATAATAGTCCTCGTTGCTCCAGTGTCCACCAATAGTGTATACTTCCTTCCATTAACTTCACCATCCACGTATACACTATCATCGCGACATTTCAGAGAGGCTATTAGGATCAGAGGGTCTTTGGAAGGTCTTCGGGTCGAAGCTGCCCTCTGAAGGTCGACCCTTCCTAGTTTTCCTGCTGGGCATCTTTGTTTGTAGCAGTTCTCGGTCGCTTGCACGAACTGCGTACATGTCCTATTTCTCCACAATTCCAGCATCTCACAGCTTCCAGTTTTCCATTTGAGATGCTTTTCATCATGTTGACAATCTGGTCGAGCTTGTTCTCAACTTCTTCGTCTGCTACAGCCCTCACCTTGCCGTATACTCCGGAAGCCTGTGTAGCTGCTTCGTACTTCAAGGCTGCAGAAAGTACGTCGACCAGTGTCTTATGCCGAGCCAAGCGTAGAGTTCTCTGCATTTCATGGTCACGAACTCCGTCGATGAATGTCTGTACCCCTAAACATTCCATGACATTCTCCGGTGCCGATGGATAGGCAAACCGCACCAACCTCGCAATGTCTGCTTCGAATTCTTGCAGAGTTTCGTCGCGTTTTTGTTTGCGGGTTTTTCAGCTGCGACTGGTACAGATGCTCCAGGTGTTCCAGGCCATATCTCATATTCAATCGCTTTTTGAGTTGTTCAAAATCTTCGGCCTCTTCCACTGGAATGGTCTGGAGGATATCCATAGCGTCTCCTCTAAGGGCAAGAGTTAAATTTAACGCTTTTTCCTTCTCACTCCAGTTGTTTGCCTTTGATGCCGCCTCGAATTGCTTAAGATAGTTCGGCCATGACGTTTTACCATCGAATGTTGGCAGTTTCACTCGGCTGTTAATATCGTTTTCCATTTTCGGTTTCAACTCTACTTTCTCTGCCAGTTCGTCGTTATTCGGGGCTTGCCTAGTTGTAATATCCGGTTTATTACTAGTCTTCCTTTCGATTTCTATGATTTTTTGTTTCATTTCTTGCTCCATTCTTTTAATCTTTTCTTCCACGGCAGAAATATCAGTCTTCATGGATGTCATTTCATTTTTCATGTCCGTCATTTTATTTTCTATGTCCGCCGAAAGTTTACTTTCCATGGATGAAATTTCGTTTTTTATATCCGTCGAAATTTTATTTTCCATGTCCGACATTTTGTTTTCCATGTCCGACATTTTGTTTTCCATGTCCGCCGAAAGTTTACTTTCCATGGATGAAATTTCGTTTTTTATATCCGTCGAAATTTTATTTATGGAAGAGGTTATAGAGGCGGACGCTTCGTCGGTGAATTCGAATGTTTCCGGGTCCAATCTATTGTTAATCATAGCTTTTTTTAGTCGTTCCACTAACACTGACTTGACCCCACTTGTGTCCAGTTCGTAGTCCTCCAACTCTCTTCGAAGCTCTGAAACTTTTAATTCACAAAGTTTCTTCGCCATCTTCCTGTGTATTTATTTATTTATTTATTTATTTTAACCCCACACCTGACACCACTGTAACGTTTATTCTAATTTATATTTACAATTAATTTATATTTACAGATTTATATGTAATTCAGTCCTTATTTAATAATTTATGTCATACACTAAACACACTAATTATAATTTATATGAGAGTCACTTAATAAACACTTTATCGATGCGCGATTACTTTCCTTCGGTATCAACACTGACTGATTGACTAATTGACTGCAGCGATGCTTGTGGCCTATTTATACTCGTGCGCCGTAATTCTAGAAGTATCTCGGCGTTCTCGCGGGCGCATTGGATATTCTCGATATTCTGGCGGACGCACCCGGGTGTTCTGGATGTTTCTCGAAGTTTGGGCGGAGAAGCCATAGTCGTCTCATACGGGGATTTCACTGGGGGCACTAAGTGAGAATATTATTGCAGTAGCTCGCGTAACATTATCAATAATTTTTTTCACCTTTTATCCATATCCATAATTCTTTTTTTTTATTTTTCAAATTTTGTTTTTCTAAATCCAAATATATTTCAAATTTTATATTGTGTCCTGAGTTTATATACCAATGTTCAAATTTCCTACATTTTTCAAAATATTTTACCTATAATCTAACTTAGATATGTAAGTATTGTTTAATTTTATCTGCTATATAATTTATTTGACCTTATACATTTTTTAGTCCTTGAAAATGAATACATAGTTATTCGAAAGCACGGAAATAAATTCTTAAAAGAGCACACTCTGGTATTATTGTCACATCCCCCAAAAAATTCGTTTTATAGAAATAGTTGGCAAATATTTCTTCTTAAATTATATATCGCACAGGAGAAAAAGTTTTCCTGGCGCTAAAATGCGTAATTGTTTATTCCCCTTATCAACACTAAACAACAGATTACAAACGTATTCTTTTTGATAGTGAACGCTGCTAAAACTTGTAAGAGATCAGAAATAAAGATCATTTTTTAACAAATACTCTTGAATTTCCCGTTTACTGCTATTGTTATTTGGTACTTTATTCAATTGACGGCTATGATAAGTTGCATTGTTCATCACAATTATACTTTTTTCCGGTATGTTCGGCAATAAATAATTTTTAAACCATTCTTCGAAGAGTTCTGTAATTGTATCTTGGTGATAAACTAAGCTTGAATCTTTAATATTACTTGCTGACAACAATAAAGCGTTTCGAACCCAACCTGTTTCTATTCCAACATGTATTATTGTTATTCTTTGTCCTTTATTTGATGGAGCCTTTGTTTTGCATTTTCCCGATAAATCCACATGTTTCATTGAGGTAGATAGTTGAACGATTTTCAAATCTATATTTTGATAGTAATCATGATGCCTCATTCGTAAACGATATGGCTCCATTATCGCTTTCCTCTTATTGATGGTACAATATTTAAATCCCATTTGAGAAATAGCTCTCAACAAACTTGTTCGGCTACAAACAATTCCCGTTTGGTCTTTAATTAACCGCTTTTTTATACAATCTAGGGTTGGTATCATTTGTTCTTGGTATAGGACATATATCGTTCTTCGGATTATATCCTTTTGCATTTGGTCAACACATTTGGTTTTATTAGCGTCACTTCGTTTTTTTCGCTTATGTATTGGCTTATTAATAATGTCTTTTACTGTGGATATTGAGGTTTTGGTTAACTTACATGTTTCTTTTGCTGCATCGGTTGTACCTACTATGACCTCGATGTTTTAATAATTCAAACACATTGTACACAATTCGCTTCGCATCCGGCGGCGATAAATGCACTTTTTTGCCCTAGTACGTCACATACTTAGTTTTATCACAAGATTGCTTTCGGAGTGAAATGTTTAATACAAACTAAAATTCTGAGACAATATTAAAAATTATTATCCCGAAATCCCCACTTACTATTTTATCTATAAATATTTTAATCTCATTATACAGGCTGTTTCACGACGAGCTTACACCAACTATATATTGGAGACTACTCACACGAACGGAGCGTACTTTGTTATTTTGAATGTAACATCCTGTGTATTATAAACTTTTCGGATTCTACATTAAATTTTTTTGTCAATTTGTGCAGAATACCTATACCTATATCTAAAATTTATACTTATCGATATAAATTTTTTAATAAAAAATTGTCGGGAAGACCATCATATTGAAAATTCTGCGTGAACATCCCCAATACCAAATAAAAAACATCTTGTCGGGTTGATTGGTAGGACGATCAAGGTAATTGGTGACATGTCGAAAACTTCTTTTTTGTATACAGGGTTCGTTAAAAGTGACGAAAATTTCAACTTCACAAATGTCAAATTTATACGATACTGTGTTATTGTTATTGGATTAACGACTACCTGCTGTGCGTTTTGGTCTTAAATCAATCACGTTGGCATAAGCCAAAACGAAATATCTTGGAACGAAGTATACTTATGACAATAAACTGAAAAAAAAAGACCTTGTAGGTATGGAAACAAAATCTTTTATTTTAATTTTACGAAAACAAAGGCGTAGTCAGTTAATTTTTATTGCAAAGGTAATTGTTACATTTGGCATTCAGATGACGTGTCAATATTTGAACTGTCGCATAGTCAAATTCCTTATAAAATTATCATTTAAATGATATGTCATACTTAGTATTGTCCCTATTTAAATTTTATTGATAATAGTGACAAAGGGGCGGGGAGGGATGTATGACAGTTGACGACATGATCGTAAGATGTCTACCTTGAAATAAATATCTACCCATTATCGGTTATTATTAACGTGCTCTAACGTACGTACAACTAACAGGTGTCTGCGGCTGTCCTTTCAGAGAGGATCCCTCTCGCATCAATGCACGTTTTTATAACAGACGGAACCTTTGACGGCAACGTTTGTGTCACTATATTTCGATATTCTCTGTCATTTACTGGGTCAAACTTGTTCTACAGCAGACTGCAATTTGTAGATTTACTTTGCGAATATGGTGAAATTTTAATTTGAAGCTCTCAAAATAAGGATAAAAACTATAACTTTACTATACTTTCACAAAACTCATTTTTCCGAATATAAATCGAAATTCTGAAAAAAGCTTCCTAAAGATTTTAAATTCCCAATTATAATTACGTTTAAACTTTCCAAAGAAATAGTTTTCCAAAGTAATTATAAATTTTAATGAAATTTCGTCAAAGTGGCGATATCGTCGAATCCCATTAAATTCATTTAACTCCTATTCTCATTGATTTCCACTAAAGTTGATGGGAATTTTGCCGTAATGAAATGAAACCAGCGAAGTGTATATAATTACAGTGTTGTCATGTAATCAATGATTAGAATGTAATTTGTATAGAGGAATCTGGACTGGTTTTAGATCTGAAATTTCATTTCGAGCCAACGCAATTAGTCCTAATTCTATGTAAATTATATTTTTTAACTTGAAAAAATAGAGAGAAATTTCATTCTAATTTATCAAAAAAATTAACAAAATTTTTAAATTTTTCGATTGAAAATACGTAATTCAACATTCATTTTATACTTTTAAAAATACACATTTTGAGTGATTTGGACTGAAAACCGTAATTAAAAAAAATGTGACATGCCCAACTTGAAATTGCTACTACGTCGAAACAATAACATTAATGTGCATTATTTTTGCACCAGGAAGAATAGATTTTGATACCAACAAAAAATAAAAGTATCGATCCTGGCAATATTACGATTGTTTTATTATAGGTTTGTTCCAACAACAATCAGATACTGTCGACCATTGCAATCAGTAATAGGAATCACGAGAAAGTAAACTCGGTGTTTGCTATGACCAGTTATTTTCCGATTTTTGTTGACAGTATTTGATTGATGTTGGAACAAACCTTACATAGTCAATGAACCCTTCTACTATCTGATGGAGGAGGGTATGGTGTACTTAATTATACGAATTTTTTCCTCCACTCTTTTCTTGTTTGTTTATGTTTACTTTCCATACTCTTTTTTCGTTCATTCTGTACAAATGTTCTGTCTGTAAGTACTTTCCATACTTTTTGTCCTGGTACTGCGTCAAAAGCTTTCTTGAGGTCCAAAAACGCAGTAAACATTTTCTTCTTCTTACATTTTTGAATCTATTCTGCAGTTCTTCCAGTGACTCCTCGATCTTCAATTTGAGTACTTTTTCTATTATATTTTCCAGTATTTTTATATCTGTGATACCTCGGAAGTTATGGGGGTCCTTAGGGTCTCCTCTTTTTAGGGTGGATACTATACTACTCTTTTCCAATCCTTTTGCAAGGTTTTTTTTTAACTGGGATTTTCATTATTTCCGCTGTAATTTTGTCTTAGATCCCTAATTACTGTTTTCAGTTCTTCATAACCTATTGCTTTGTTAATATCCTCCTCCATGCGTTCATCCAATATTGGAGATTTTGGTAATACTCCCTGTTAAGGATAAACGACAGAGAGATAATAAGAACAATACAGGGAACAGTGACCATCGGAGAGCAGGAATATAGAAAGAGAGTGAAACAAAAAAATATTAGAAGAACTGAATTTAGATAACTAATAAGTGAAATTGAGGCTCAAAGAATCAAGTGACTGGGACATATATGAAGACAAGGACCAGAAGTAGTAACAAAAGCTATGCGACAGTGGTAGCAGGAGATGTGAAAGGCCCAGATTGAAATGGCTGGCAAAGGTAGAAGAGGACTTCAAGAAGGGCAGGAGTTACAAGATGGAGATAGAAAACAAGAGACCGGAATAAATAACGGCGAATCAGTGAACAGCATTGTAGTTGTATGGCGGTTGTAGACGAGTATGGGGACTGATCCATCCCGTTAAATGGATTTAGAAGGTGAAAGAGGCGCAACCTCACAAGTGGTTGAGCCGTATATGTATGAATACTACTTTCTCCGTCTCTCTATTATTTTTCTTCCGCTATTTTTGTTTTTATACATTGCGTATTGTTTTATGAGAATATTAAAATCCACAGTCCATTAAATTTATCATTTTACTCACTAAAAACATGGCACAAATTGTATAATTACCACTTTAGCAATTTCTTTTTCCCCCTCGTGGCAATAAACCCCAAAGTTTATTTCAGGACAGAATAATTACCCGAAGAACAAAGCCGATTCTAAAAAAACCCATATATGAGTGTGATATTTAAGAAAGAGGGAGAAACTTTTTACGACCTCTAGGAGGTCCTCGGGGATAAATGAAATGTTGGGATAGATTACGAATTGCATGGCCATTTCTGCTTAGTTTTTTTTGCGCGCTAGGGTCTCGAATAATATGTATAACATCACCTTCTTTGTCCACTTGTAATAAGGGGAAAAAGAATATAACCACGATACGAAAAAATACCATTAAATGTATAAGTGATGGTTTTCTAGATTGTAGTTATGAGGAGATATCGAATTTCGGTTTTAATGAGATTTCGTCGATGGTCATCGATCACAGTTGAATAAAAATTGCGTTTTTAGTCCAGAGACTTTCTTATTAAGAATAATCTTTAAATTTAATCCTAAAATTCAGTAACAGGCGTGAAGAATCGCAAGAAATAACAAAAACAATATTTAAAAACCAACATCATATGAGTGTTTGTTAAAAATTTATTTTAGTGAAATTCAGACACAATTAATGATTGCTTTTTTTTATTTTACAAATCTAAGATTTATGTTCTTCTGCAATCTTCATTTTTGTTGTAAAAAATATACAAAAATGTCTACTACTGCCTACAAAACAAGACAAAGCATCGTCTACATACAGAACATGCCGTATATTATTGAAGTTATACTTCTTTTGGCGCACTTGGAAACATGATGAGAGTGAATTTTTAACAATGCGCGCGCACACTGACATCTGAAAAGTGACATGATGAAGTTGGCTGACAACTGTCTTCTTCTACTAAATTACCATGGCTTGCTATCCTATCAACCTCAAATTGTTGTTTTTCGGTCAGTCAATTTTGGGATAGATCGTATTTCTCCCCTTTTTGACCCTGAGGACTTGGGAATATTTTTGTCGGTAGGAAACTGCAAAATTTTTTTAAGTTGATGATTATCGACTTTAACAAATTTCTGGTCTGAATCGACCAAAGGACAGATTCACTTGTGGCGATCTAGCGACCTGTCAAATAAAATTCAATATGGCGTCCCAGAGCAAAAAAAAATATGGTTTTGTTCTTTTGGTATACACAAGAGTGTTTATTTTGGAGAACGGTGATTTTATTTGGCTTTAAGGATTGTCTTGTGTCTTGATAATAATAATCAACAATAAATAGGTAAGTTTTATAGAACTTTTGAGTGGCATATGTGGATTTCGGACCAAATTTTGGTTAAGTTGTGCCTACATAAAAACATTCATTTTTCGTAAGTTTAGTTTCATTACTATATCTCTTTGTATTTAAACAAGCTAGAGAGATGAATATGCTTTATTGTCGAGAAAAATTGCTATAATTTTATGAACAAAGTGATCCTAAACAATAAAATAAGAACATAAAATAAAATAATTCCAACGTTAATATTACATGGGTATTTCAAATAGGCAATTATTATATGTATTAACATCTTTTAGATCACAAAAATTTTAAAATATTTTTTTTCATTTGAATTACAAAGAAGTATAACTTCTTGCGTGCGTACATAAGTACACACCAATGACGTATTAAAGATAGACCAGCCGTCACACATTATTGCCTATACAATGTTTTGGTCGCAACATAAATCGAGGCGAGTACACTGCACGATAGCGTATCATTTCGGGAGGGTTCATTTATACTATTTTATGAAAAGCGTTTCTATAGACTAAAGGATGTACGTTATTAATTTTTGGTTTGAATAAGTGTAAATTATATAAAAAATCGTAACTCTTAGATAAGTGAATTTTTAAAACATACCTACGAAGAACATGTTAATGTAATATTGAAAGGTTTATTTTGTTTTTACAAAACTAAGGAATAAATGAAAGTTTATTAAATTTATACACAATAAAAAAGAAGAATTAAAACAATAATCACAATAAATATTTATTGTTCTCGACAATTATTTACAATTATATAACAAGGATCACAACATAAAGTAACACCCAGAATCGAACTGTTTTACAGTTTAATAAATCACTTTATCAGCAGTTTTTAATTTATTGAATTCGTATTTCGTAGTGAAGTCAAATATCTATATATTTCTCCAAAATATCGTCGTCTTATACATATACTACGCTTATGTTAATATAACCTCACTTGTGAAATGACCGATTATCTCTCTTATTCCATGTATTTTCACAAACTACACATTTTTTCACCATCCTAAATGTCTTCTATCTTTAATACGTCATTGGTACACACACACGTTTTTTATATTTTTGGAATATTAACTTTCATTCATCCAGTCGTTTGGGTTGTACTAAACAGCCCAGGCACTTGAACTGACTCTTTGTACCATTTCCAATGCTATCTACTTCCATTCCAGAAGCTTCGTATCTTCTATATAGGTCACTAGTTTGTTTGGGGGATTATGAGTTATTCTAATTGTTGTATTATTTCCTCTCCAAAGTACTTCCGTCCTTGTGAATACTCACTAACAGAAGCAGAGTTTGTGAGTGGGGGTTTCATCCCTATGTTCAGATTTTCTGCACATAGGTTCACCAACTTTGCCCATTTTGTGTAGATGTTTCCTCAGGATACAGTGTCCAAGTGACTAGGACGGTAACTGTATTCAAATGTCTCGTACCCAGCTTCAACAGCTTGTTTGAGAGCTCCTCGTCTACCTTGTTCAGTGAACTCTTTGTATGGAGGTGGCCTTGTGTCAACCTCCATTTGAATTGGTGTTCTTTATCTAGGCAGTTCCCGATTTCCCCTTTTATGCAATACTTTGTAATTCCACAGAACGGTTCCTGACCTATTAATTCTCCTTTTGAGCCTTCTTCAGCTAAGTGGTCCGTCAATGCATTACCTTTCCTCTTGTCAAGGCACCTATACTAGAGACACTCTGTTGTCTCTTATCAGCCTATTAAGGGAATATTCACTGTTTTTCACCAGACTAGACTTAGTTGTTGGATTGCTAATAGGCTAAAGAACATTCTCTTTAAAGTTCCGTTTATGTCAGCCCCAGTGCCATAGTTAGTTTTGGAACCATCCATGAACCAGACGATGTCTCCAGGGTTACCTGGGTGCATCACCTGTTCCGAAGATGGAATGATGATATTCACTCGCTCAGTGAATATTTTTTCCGGTGTTATGCTATCCAAACATATGTGGAAAATGGATTCATCTAGTATCGTCCCTGCTGCATCAGGTGTCCTCGAACATTGTTCGGAGACCATAAGTATCCCGATTTCAGCCTAAAAATTGCTATCACCGCCCCCGACCTTACAAAAAGTTCCAAAGTAGGAAGACCAATAAGGGTTTCCATTGATGCCGTCCCCGTGCTGTTCATTGCCCCGGTAATACCAAGGAGGTCTTTGGATTGCAGTTCATATATTTACTGCCGAAGACACTTCTATCCTCCTCCTCAAGACTATTGTTCCATAGGTGATCGTTGGCCTTATTACAGTTGTGTGAAGCCGGGGAGGCGGTGTATTGGGAGAACATGGTGGAGATAATGTTGAGGGGGAGGAGGAATGGATGAAGGTGAGTGGCGTAGTAGAGAGCATGGTTAGGGGGAGAGAAGGACTCGATATGGCATGAGAGGTAAGAGTGATAGTTAGGGAGAAGACGACGGTGTGAGCGAAGAGTGTGCGAGGGACCGCCGTCCGTCTCGAAGTATGCTAGGGAAGTGATTCCGAGGCGGGGGTAACGGCGAGTTTGAGGTGGGTTTGGTTGGTAGGCATCCTCTTGGGGATGAGTCCAACACTGTTTGGGTCCTGGACCCATTCGAACATGAGTTTTGACCCGAAAAAAAAAAGTTGTGTGTAGCCAGTAAACGACCTCGGGTCGTATTCCCCAGGTTTTGCCCATAATTCTTCTGTATTGCCAGAAAAGCCTAGTTGCCCTGGTAGTAATTTTTCCAGGTGTGTCCTCAAATTCAGTTTGGAATCAAGGGTCATTTCCAAATATTTTACTTCTTGGGATATTTCTAGAACAGTTGTACTCTACCTAGCGGAAGAAATCCAGTTGAAATAAAATAATTATATACATTTTCCTAAGTTGAAACATTGGAATAATATTTTATAGAAAAGCAACTCACACATACGTAATCATTCCATACAAATCTATTTACCCCATGTCACACAAACATTCCGTATACAATGAACGACACATAAAGCTTTTTCTATTTCAATGAACATATTTATCTAGCCGAGGACTCTGTGGTCTTGTCCATGTGAACGTGAATCATGATAGTTTTTTTATAGACTATTTCCACGTGCTGATTTCCTAACTTGACCTAACTACACAGCGCAACTTGTTTAAAGCGAACTAAAAATTTGTCAGAACTTTAATTTTATGTATTTTCAACATTTGTTCTTAGTTTTTATTGATATTTATGTTAAATTGGAGGTTTTTTTCTTAAGAATGTCACTACATTCGTTGTCTTGGTTAAAAAAGTAATTTATCCACAAACACATTACAATTATTGTAGTTTTATCCACACTTATGAAGCATATATTCAACACCTCCCAAAATATTTTAAATTCATTTCGATAATTTTTTACGTTACAGCTGCTGTCATAGCGAAAAATGTTAAATCACTTTTTGATGAAATCTGTTTCTAAATGACTGTGATTGTGGATAAAACGTTGTAGCTATTCATGTTTTAGTTGGGTTTTATCCAAAATTAAACCCTCGAGGTTCGCTCTCGGGTTTAAACTTTCTTGCGTGGATAAAATACTATCTAAAACACTTATACAATAAATAACTATTATGCATACGTTGCATAAAATATTTTTTCTACAGCCCTATACAATAATAAAATCAAAATAGTAATTTGGAATATTTAAATTAAACTTCTTCAGTAAATTACAACTAATGAATAAATAATGACTGAATTGGAAAATGTACATAATATTATTAAGAAAAATTAACAACTATATTATGTATTTTAGTTTTTTTCGCAATGTGAATATTGAAAACGCAATTGTTTGTTTCAATATGAATTTTGGATACAGTCACGTTTGTTTCTCTTTGATTCATGGATAAAGCTTAATTAAAATTGTGAATATTTGGAACAGTCAAATTCGTCTCTGCTTGATTCTCATATTATGTAGAAGGTAGGTTAAAAAAACTGCTACCATTAGCCCCTTGTAAAATTAGTGAAGCACAATTCATTTTTGCATTGAGAGAATTGTTCACATACCCTTCGGCAAGAGCAGTAGATTTCCATCCTCCATGTTGCTTTATCTGAAGAATGTCTCCACCCGAATCAACTAGAAGCGATGCCGAAGTACGTCGAAACGAGTGAACTGTATATTCTTCTGGATGTGATAAACTTAAATATTGTGCAATTAGCGATGGATTTTTCGAAAAAGAGTTTATACCAACTACTTGTTTTGTACATTTGCCATTTCTATATGTTAAAAAGAAATGGTTGCTGGTTGCGTTTTTCGGTCTCAGTTTTGCATACTTATGATATAAATGTGTTAAATTAATGTTTGTACTGGATTTTCCAATAACCGAAAAGCGCCCATTTGTATGAATTTTTGAATCTGGAATCGTGACGAGTAGAAATTCTCCCTTATTTTCAATGTGATCAATTTTCATTTTATACAACTCTTCTCTTCGACTACCTCCAGCTATTCCCAGTATGAACGTTAAAATATCTACAAATTTATAAATAAAGTAAGAAAAAACAAATTAATTATTTAAAACTTTTACCTCAAACATTGAATATTTGTTGACTGGAGCATTCAAAGGGTTCGGTGAACTATACGGAGCCACAAGTTTTTGACTGATTTTGCAAAACATCGATAGTACTAACCTATTTTGAAGATTATCCGTCGAAAAATTTGTGGGTTATTCAGAATTTCCAGAGAAAAATCCAAGGAAATGTATATTTCTTACTTTTCAACCATCACTTTTTGGCCCGATATTTTATACAAAAAATAGTTTCAATTTGTCCCACTTTATCGGAAGATATTTTCTCTTAATAAGTTATTGCGAAAAATTCGATTATTTTCAAAATATCATTAAAAGTATTCTACATTCCCCAGTACGTATTTACATGTTTATAACTTAGTTTATTTGAATAACAAATGTCAGAAAAAGGATAAGCTAGAGGTGGGTACATTTTTAGTTCCGTTATTTTAAATATTTTAATTTATAGATTGATATAATTCTGGAAGACTAACGTGAATACGATTTTAAATTTTGTATTTTATCTCGACAATAAATGTGAGTTATAAATTATTGAATATTTTTCACAAAGGGGAAGGGAAGATAATTTTTTCATTCACCCTTCCCATTCTTAAAAAATATCTATACACTAAGTTTTTCATGAAGGGGAAGGGAGAATGGAATGATATTTTCCCTTCCCCTTCTTGAAGAACATTAGTATCGAAAATTTGGCAGTAGCACATATAGTAGTATAGTATCAACTTTGGAAGCTGAATAATCCTATCTCTACTTATAGTTTTACAACTATTTGACATTTAACATCAAACATCATTTCATGGTGATTCAGGGTGATTCATAATGAATTGTACACAGAGCAATGGTAGAATCCTGACATCAAAATATGACGATTGGCCGAATATGACCTTAGTAAAATGATGATAGTTAACTATCTACAGGGTGGCAAAGTTGGAATATTTGATTAATGATGAAATATTTCGATGGCCGCTTCACTGATATTGATGAAATTTTGGTAATTGGGGTATTTCGAGGTGGCAAATGTCACCATACGGTTATTTTTGGCCTACTCCACGAGGGGGCGCTTCCATACTACAACGGAGTTCACTTTTATGACTAAATTTTTTTATGTTATTTAAGAAACATATAGCGACATGCTAAATTTGTGCAGCCTTTATAAATAAAAACGCGCACTTGTACCAACTTGATAAATTCAAGCGTTTTCGAAAAAACAACAAAATATTATTTTAGAGCACATTTCACCATTAAGTTAATAAATTGGACATTAACAACAGTTGAATCGTTGCAGAAAAATGTGTTTGTACTATTTTATTAATTTATTGATAACTTTGACACAAAATAAATAAATTACTCCGTATAGGTTCAATAACTAGGAAGAAATAACAAAGAAAGGACAATCATAATAATTACCGTAACATTAAATCTACGAAACAAATTTTATAAGATGTTAAGATGAAAATATATATCAATACTTCAATTAATGTTAAAAGTGACATCCGTTGACATCAATAAATTTTTTAATTCTCTTTGATAATGAATGCCTAACTTTGAAGAAAATATTCGGTTGATTTCTGATGTATTGGGAGGCATTCTGTATTTGGTGCCATAACTCCTGTCGATTGTTGATTGCTTGGGAATAAACTAATGCTTTCATATGTCCCCAGAAGTAATAATCCATTGGATTGAAATCGGGGCTACGAGCTGTCCATCGAAATTCACTGCACCTACCAATCCATCGATGAGGAAACTGCAAATTAAAATATTTACGGAGTTCACGATAATAGTGAGCCGGAGCTGCGTCCTGCATAAACCACAAGTTCCGTCTTATTCCCAAGGGCCACGTTGTTATTGCATCGGAAAGTTCTGTTTGTAGGAAGTACAGATAAGAATTACCATTTAAATTTGGTGGTAATTCATATAATAGGAACAACTACTAAATTATGTAAAACAAATCGAATTATTGATAAAAACTAACGTCAAATCAGTTACAGTTCATATGCTGTGAAACTCAAAGGTAATTTGATATTTTTTTCCGGTAAAGGTGTGGACGAATTGCACTAATCAACTGTATTGGCTTATGGAAAGCGTGAAATAAAGTTAACGTTGTGGTACTTTTTTAACGCTTTTTCACTTTTTTCCACTCTCACCATAAACAGCCGTTTTAAGCGCTACAAACTGGTGAAATGCAAGGTACTTTAAAGATAGGGCGTAGGAAAATATTTTGGTATTATTTTAATCAATGAAACTACAATAAATAACGTAAAAAACACAAATTCAAAGATAAATACAGAATCAGTATCTGGTATCTCCCGACATATATTATCCATGTTTAAAATTAAAGTTATGATCTATAAACCATTCCATAGTTCGACGAATTCCCATGTTCTATGAGACTTAGGTCGGGGCTAAGGGGTGGGTTACGATTACCATTTCTGTTCGCTCCGTCAAAAATATTCCACCCCACACCATGACCAATCCACCTTCATATAAAGTTGTGTTCAAAAAATTGCATTGACTGTACAGCTCATCTGGTCTTCAGTAAACGCGGATAAGTCTATCACAATTATACAGGTTAAACCTTGACTCATCAGTCCAGTGGATACGTTCCCAATCTGCTTCCAATTAATTAACATGCTCATTAGCAAAATTTAATCTGGCTCTTCAATGATCTACTGTTTCACTGAATACTTGGACAGCAAGAAGACTTTTAGACTTCTGGCATAATTTATCGATATTTGCTCATTCACAGGCGCTTATATATCCTTCGAAGATTGTCTCCAAAGTAGTATTGGACTATAGCAGGGATGATCTACCTTGTCTAAAAGTCCACTGTCGTCTGAATCGAATCATCATATGGTAAACGTGATCAAAATTCGTTTTAAATATTTCTAATGACTTGGGGCGAAATTAATCTACACTCATTTCTTATGCGTGCGTTTAGCTCCTCAATATTTGCCGGTTTGGTCTTAAAAACGTTGATTTTCAAGTAACCCCATAAAAAGAAGACCAAAGGATTGAGATCTGGAGATCTCGATTACCATTTAATAGGTCCCCTTCCCCTTCTACCAATCGCATCTGCCTGGAAATACAGCATCGAGATACTCACGAACAGGTCTTGCGAAATGGGAGGCGCAGAATCTTGCTGAAAGCAGATGTCTCTAATCGGGACATTAGCATGTACAGGGCTAGGAAACAAATTAGCCAATTGCGGTAATAATTCTTCTTGTAAGAATTCCAAATATCGTACTCCGTTGAGAGTTTTATCAAAGAATATTGGTCCTATAACTTGATTTCCTACAATACCTGCCCTTCCCTCATTCACCGTGGATTCTCATCCGCCCAATATCGACAATTTTGTCGATTTACGTCACTAAGTAACATAAACGTAGATTTATCAGAAAACATATTGTTCTCTTCTAGAATGTTGTTCGTGTCTAGTTGATCCATAGGTAATTTGTTAACGAAACTGCAGTCTTCTATCAGGATCATCTTCCAGTAATTGCTGGAGAATTGTAAATTAGAAAGGATGCAATTTATGTGCTTTTAGAATTACTACTACTACTACTACTACTACTACTACTACTACTACTACTACTACTACTACTACTACTACTACTACTACTACTACTACTACTACTACTACTACTACTACTACTACTACTACTACTACTACTACTACTGCTGACGACTGGCTAATTTCTACATCTGCCTGGTACATTTATTTTGATATCTTCACTTAGAGCAGTTTGTCTATGAGTACTTGCTTTTCTTACATGCCCGTTTTCCCTAAATTGTCTTCCCATTTTACTAACAGTACTTTGCGATATGGGTCGGGATATTTTTCTCTAAATAGATAGAACTTCCGTTTGTGTTCATGCTCTATCTCCATATCCAATCATTTGTAAAATTTCAATCTTGTGCATTTCAGTTAAATAAACCTCATTGGACGATTTCTCGGAAAGAACTGACTTTGCTAATAATCGATATTTTCAACACATTTGTTGACTTATAAAAAACCACAGCAATACTATCTTTTTGTTCAAAATGATAATGTAGTTGTCCAAGTTGCCATTTAAAAAAATCAACGATGACGTCATATTTTTAAATAGAGACATCCTGTATACATTATAATTGTATGTAAAAAATCGCGATTGGAAATACTAACCGACGGGTCCGAGCATCTTTAAAAAAAATTATTTGAACTATTGAATTTATTCCAAATTACTGACTCTCTCTGTATATTGTATTTTGGTGGAATTATATGTATATGTTATATTGAATTTTGGTCAGCACAAGCTGGCCTTATTCGAGTTTATATTATGAATAACCTAATACCAATTATTGTCCTATATAATAACTATGTTCTTTGGTACTGATTCAACTGATGGAACTTATGTGATTGAAGTGGAAGTGATGTTGCAATCAGAACACATTCATTCACTGAATGCCCGAAAGAACGCGCTCATTTTCATCATAGCCTTAAAGACGTTTTCGTGAGGTTATGTCCACAGATAATATGTCGTTTTGTCATTTGGAGGTTATTTATTTATTTATTGACTTACGCTGTGTAGAACAAGAAAAACTAACGAAATGGAAAGAAAATTAATATTAAATTCCCTTGTAAACCCCATTCAATTTTTAAGCTCTAGTAGTAGTAGTAGTTCGAGTAGTGAAGAAGATTCGTTTAGTGAGGAAGAATTTAAATTCCGTGAAAGACATGATAGGGTTAAGAACTATTTTGAAAAAACAGTGTCCTTATATTCGGATCCAGATTATACAAGCAACTTCCGACTGAGTAGATTCTCTGTGAATAGACTATGTGATTTGATTGACTTGGGAAAATCCTATAGTGGAGGATGGCTAGAAATTGGAAAAGCAAAAGCAGTTCATATAACTTTACATTATCTAGCTAATACCAATACATTTAGAGAAGTTGCAGATAAATTCAATATTACTCGAAGTGCCTGTCATCACACTGTCTCTACAGTAATCAATATTTTTAAAAATATGGCTGAAGATTTTATAAAATTGCCAGAAAGACATAATTTTAATCCAATGCTTTTGAAGTTGATAATGGTTTTTCTAATACCCTTGGAGCTATAGACGGAAGCCATATTCAAATTAACAGGCCAAAAGAAAATCAAGAAGACTATTATAATAGAAAAGGATTCCATAGCATAATTTTGTAAGGTATCGATGATAACAAAAAAAGGTTTATTGACATTTATTTTGGCGAACCAGGAAGTCTTCATGATGAAAAAATCTGAAAAAATCACCCATTTTTAGTTATATTCAACAAGGAAACAAATTAAAGCCTTATTATCTCTTAGCGGATACTGCTTATCCAGCAACTGTTTCCTGGCTAGTCCCTCCATTTAAAGACAATGGAAATTTGTCAAATAATCAAAAAAACTTTAATGTACGCTTATCAAGGAAAAGAATTGTGGTAAAACATGCATTTGGCCTTTTAAAAGGGAGATTTAGACATTTGACCACATTCTCAAATAAGGACATTACATTTATTATAAATGCGGTGGTTGCTGCTGTTGTGCTCCATAATTTATGTATAAGTTGGGATGACCACATTGAGGATCTGGAAGACCATACAATTTCAGGTTATGAATGTCAACAGATGGACGAGAAAGATGTCCTTGGAGAGATTCAAGGATTAACAAGAAGAGATGAACTATTCAGAAGTTTATACAATTAAATTTAGGATATTTTATTTTTAGTACTGTCATAGTTAAACACATTAAAATCGTTTTTCTGAAAGTTAGAAAAAATGTTTATTTATACAACTACTTAGATGTATTCAAATGAATTCAATCATTGCTATGCTTCCTGAAGAATATTTTAATTTTTCAACAGTAGGATTTCTTTTCATTCGAACATAAGAATCATAACTAATATATTCATAGAGATCATTTAGCTTTCAATAAAATCTCTCAACTGTTCTTTATTTTTAAGATGTATAGTTACATAAATATGTACTTCCAAATAAATTTATTAAAAATTCTTCAAAAAAATTTAATATAAATTAACATACTTTGAAAAACATATTATGCAAATGGAAACAAAATAAATTAATTTTTCTCTCCACAATACATAAGAACATTTATTTTTGATCAACAAACAAAAAATAACATATTTCTTTCTAGGAACATAATTATTAATCATAGATTAATTAATTGTTAAATCCCATATTAGTATTTATTTATTAGAGGAACTGCCCAAATATTTTCCTAGTAAATTTATGCGTTTTTGTTCCATTCCAACCAATTGCTCCTTAATCTTTAAATTTTGTTCTTTCCTTTTTCCCTTGTTTCAAACCTCTCTTCTTTTTTTTAAAGTAACTGATCTTGATATCTAAAAGTTCTTCATGTTTTTTCTTCAAATTCTCGTCAGTTGTTTTCCTTTCTTTAATTTTTTTACCGCATTTAATATCCTGGGATGGTGATTCTACACTTAATGTATCATTACTGTCACAATTCCTTTGAGATTGAACAGTTTCACTTAGGGATGAACAATTTTCAATATTATCAGACTGACTGTTAATATTTGATACCGCATTTGACGATAGACTGCTGAATGTATGGGTACATGAAGTTGATGGCTTATTTCTCATTATTCCATCGATTGTTTCAAAACCTCTACCTGTACTGTTCTTCATATCTTTCATATTCTTATAAGTCCTGACAAAGTTTCTCCACTTCACTTCACACTGTAAAGCAGTTTTTTGGAATTTATTGCTCAAAAGTTCATCGGAAATGTTTTGCCAGACAAACTTTCGTTTCTTGACAACATTGAAGTTCTCTTTGTGATTCTCATAAGCTGTTAATAATGCTATGGTTTCATTGTAGGACCAAGATGAAGAATTAGTTTCATATTCTTCCCCTTCAATGGGACTACATGGGACAGTATCCTCCTGTTCTCCGTCAAGAGATGTACAATCATTCAGTAAAATAAACTTTTCACTTTTTGCGTCCTCTAGTACTTTATAGGCAAAAGTAATATCTGAAAATTATGAATGAAATTTGGTACATATTCTCTAATGAATTATTGAAAAATACCTTCTTCACAACGTTTGGTATCACTTTCATTCATTTGTACAGTGTACAAATATTTTGTTTCCGGATCGTATAATTGAACAGGAAATAAACTTTGGTTTGCCATCTTCAGGTGCAATTTATTGTTACGCGAGCTACTGCATTAATATGCTCACTTAGTGCCCCCAGTGAAATCCCCATATGAGACGACTATGGCTCCTCCGCCCAATTTTCGAGAAACATCGAGAATACCCACCGCACCCGGTGAATCCGCCAGAACGTCGAGAAATTTCGAGAATTACGGCGCGCGAGTATAAATAGGCCACAAGCATCGCTGCATGCAATTAGTCAATCAGTCAGTGTTGATACCGAAGGAAAGTAATCGCGCCTCGATAAAGTGTTTATTAAGTGACTCTCATATAAATTATAATTAGTGTGTTTAGTGTATTACATAAATTATTAAATAAGGACTGAATTACATATAAATCTGTAAATATAAATTAATTGTAAATATAAATTAGATACATTGGTGTCAGAAGTGGGATTAAAAAAAAATAATAATAAATAAATAAATATACAGGAAGATGGCGAAGAAACTTTGTGAACTAAAAGTTTCAGAGCTTCGAAGAGAGTTGGAGGATTACGAACTGGACACAAGTGGGGTCAAGTCAGTGTTAGTGGAACGACTAAAAAAAGCTATGATTAACAATGGATTGGACCCGGAAACATTTGAATTCACCGACGAAGCGTCCGCCTCTATAACCTCTTCCATAAAAAAACTTTCGGCGGACATGGAAAACAAAATGTCGGACATGGAAAATAAAGTTTCGACGGATATAAAAAACGAAATTTCATCCATGGAGAACAAAATGTAGGACATGGAAAATAAAATTTCGACGGATATAAAAAACGAAATTTCATCCATGGAAAACAAAATGTCGGACATGGAAAACAAAATGTCGGACATGGAAAATAAAATTTCGACGGATATAAAATACGAAATTTCATCCATGAAAAGTAAACTTTCGGCGGACATGGAAAACAAAATGTCGGACATGGAAAATAAAATTTCGACGGATATAAAAAACGAAATTTCATCCATGGAAAGTAAACTTTCGGCGGACATGGAAAACAAAATGTCGGACATGGAAAATAAAATTTCGACGGACATGAAAAATGAAATGACATCCATGAAGACTGATATTTCTGCCGTGGAAGAAAAGATTAAAAGTATGGAACAAGAAATGAAACAAAAAATCAAAGAAATCGAAAGGAAGACTAGTAATAAACCGGATATTACAACTAGGCAAGCCCCGAATAACGACGAACTGGCAGAGAAAGTAGAGTTGAAACCGAAAATGGAAAACGATATTAACAGCCGAGTGAAACTGCCAACATTCGATGGTAAAACGTCATGGCCGAACTATCTTAAGCAATTCGAGGCGGCATCAAAGGCAAACAACTGGAGTGAGAAGGAAAAAGCGTTAAATTTAACTCTTGCCCTTAGAGGAGACGCTATGGATATCCTCCAGACCATTCCAGTGGAAGAGGCCGAAGATTTTGAACAACTCAAAAAGCGATTGAATATGAGATATGGCCTGGAACACCTGGAGCATCTGTACCAGTCGCAGCTGAAAAACCGCAAACAAAAACGCGACGAAACTCTGCAAGAATTCGAAGCAGACATTGCGAGGTTGGTGCGGTTTGCCTATCCATCGGCACCGGAGAATGTCATGGAATGTTTAGGGGTACAGACATTCATCGACGGAGTTCGTGACCATGAAATGCAGAGAACTCTACGCTTGGCTCGGCATAAGACACTGGTCGACGTACTCTCTGCAGCCTTGGAGTACGAAGCAGCTACACAGGCTTCCGGAGTATACGGCAAGATGAGGGCTGTAGCAGACGAAGAAGTTGAGAGCAAGCTCGTCCAGATTGTCAACATGATGAAAAGCATCTCAAATGGAAAACTGAAAGCTGTGAGATGCTGGAATTGTGGAGAAATGGGACATGTACGCAGTTCGTGCAAGCGACCGAGAACAGCTACAAACAAAGATTCCCAGCAGGAAAAACTAGGAAAGGTCGACCTTCAGAGGGCAGCTTCGACCCGAAGACCTTCCAAAGACCCTCTCATCCTAATAGCCTCTCTGAAATGTCGCGACGGTAGTGTAAACGTGGATGGTGAAGTTAATGGAAGGAAGTATACACTATTGGTGGACACTGGAGCAACGAGGACTATTATTCGCCCCGTGACTGTCAACACCCGGAAAAGACTTTAACCGACGAGACTGCGACTCAGGACTGCCACAGGTGAAAGCGCCAATGTCCATGGAGAACTTCCGGTGCAATTGGGAATTGGCGCAGAGAAGTTCACCCACACTGTCGTTGTCGCTGATATCGAAGAGGACATAATACTCGGAATGGACGTTATGAACCTACATGGCTTCCAGCTAGATTTCAAGAACCGAGTGATTAGAGTAGGTTCTGAGGAGGTATTCCTTCACCCACACGAGGATAAGACTGTTCAGGTAGCCGTACAGGAGGATACAGTTGTACCCGCAAGGAGTGAATTTTTCACTGTGGCAAGGCTACAAGGAACCGTCGAAGAAGGAACACCGGTCATGATGGAACCGTGGAATCACGATGAAGAGGTTGGTCGAGGAATTCTGGTTGGAAAAGGGTTAGTCATGACTGCCGAAGAAATACCTGTACGCATTATAAATGTAAATGACCATCCAAAAACTATGAAGAAAGATACCAAAATTGGAACTTGCGTACCAGTGGCGTCAATAATTCATCAAACAACAACCTCCAATGATGCCAACAATAAATTTGAACAAATGATAGCAGTGGCTGGACAATCCTTTAGCCTTCAAGAGAAGAAAAAATCAGAGAACTCTTGCTACAATACCGATCTCTTTTTGTACCAAAAGGAGGAAAGGCAGGAAGAACATCTGCTGTCAAACACAAAATTGACACCGGCGACGCTAAGCCGATAAGACAATCGGCTCGACGGCTACCACAGGCCAAAAGAGAGGAAGCGGAGAGAATTGTTCGCGAGATGGAAAAGGACAAGGTAATAGAACCTTCTACCAGCCCTTGGGTCTCTCCGGTAGTCCTGGTAAAGAAGAAGGATGGTACCACGAGGTTTTGCGTGGACTACCGGCAGTTGAACAATGTTACAAAGAAAGATAGCTATCCTCTGCCGAGAATCGACGACACTCTGGATACGCTGGCCGGTAGCAAATTGTTTTCTACCTTGGACCTGAAGTCTGGATA
The DNA here is from genome assembly GCA_947563755.1 of Lochmaea crataegi. Taxonomy (NCBI): domain Eukaryota; kingdom Metazoa; phylum Arthropoda; class Insecta; order Coleoptera; family Chrysomelidae; genus Lochmaea; species Lochmaea crataegi. The sequence goes on from OX387435.1 coordinate 3,747,558, forward strand.
TTGGCAGGTAGAAATGAATCCAGCCGATAAAGAAAAGACAGCGTTTACTACCGGATCTGGACTATGGCATTTCACCGTTATGCCATTTGGGCTGTGCAATGCTCCCGCAACGTTCGAAAGACTGATGGAAAACGTATTGCGAGGGCTGCCCTGGAAGGCATGCTTAGTGTACCTTGATGACATCATAGTCTTGGGAAGGACATTCGAAGAACATCAAAAGAATTTGGAAGGTGTCTTCAAAAGGTTGCAAGCTGCCCAACTGATGCTCAACCCCAAGAAATGTCAACTATTTCAAAACAAAGTCAATTACCTAGGCCATGTAGTCAGCAAGGATGGTGTAGCTGTAGACGAAGAAAAAGCTGCAGCCGTACGAAAGTGGCCAAGACCCACCGACAAGCACCAAGTTAGAAGCTTCCTTGGACTCTGTACATACTACAGGCGATTTATAAAGAAGTTTGCAGATATCGCTAAGCCCTTGACACGACTTACAGAGGAAGCAAGGGAGTTTCGCTGGGACGAAGATTGCCAAACTTCGTTCGAAACCTTGAAGAAGCACTTGACTACTGCACCTATACTCGGCTATCCACTACCAGAGGGAGAATTCATACTAGATACTGATGCTAGGAATGTTGGAATTGGAGGAGTGCTATCACAGGTTCAAGGAGGACAAGAGAAAGTTCTGGGATATTTTAGCAAAGTCCTTTCTAAACCAGAACAAAACTACTGCGTCACAAGAAGAGAGCTCCTAGCAGTAGTGAAGTCCGTGGAGCATTTCTATCAGTATCTGTATGGGAAGAAATTTGTGATCAGAACCGATCATGCAGCACTTAAGTGGCTTATGCAATTCAAGAAACCTGAAGGTCAAATCGCTAGATGGATCGAGCGGCTCCAAGAATATAATTTCACTATTGAGCATAGAGCCGGAATAAGCCACAGAAATGCAGACTCCCTCTCTAGAAGACCATGCCCTGCAGAGTGCTCTCACTGCAGCAAAACAGAAGCTAAGGAAGCTGCGATTCGAAGAACCACGGTGACCACCGAGGAATGGACACCAGAAAAGTTGGAAGAGGAACAAGAGAACGATCCCGACTTGAAGAAAATCCGACATTGGAAAAAGGAGAACTGTCGACCTACTTGGCAGGAGATTTCAAGGTACTCGCCAACGATGAAATCGTATTGGGCCCAGTGGGACTCGCTGGTTTTGGAAAACGGTTTGCTACAGCGAGTAATCGAGAACGATGAGGGTTCCGAAAGTAGAAGACAGTTGGTGATTCCAAGAACAAGGATAGCAGCAGTACTGCGGAAATTACACGACAGTCCGTCAGGAGGACATCTAGGTGTGAAGAAGACCCTTCAGAAAGTGCGAGAACGGTTTTATTGGATGCACAGTTCCAAAGATGTGAAGGACTGGTGTAAGAAGTGCACTACCTGTGCTACGACCAATGGACCGCACGGGAGAAGAAAGGCTCCTATGAAGCAGTACAATGTCGGAAGCCCTTTTGAACGCATTGCCCTGGACATTGCCGGACCGTTTCCACCGACAGCAAATGGCAGCAGGTACATTTTGGTGGTGATGGTCTACTTCACAAAATGGGTAGAAGCGTATGCCATTCCAAACCAAGAAGCCGCAACGGTTGCCGACGTGCTTGTGAATGAGTTCATTTGCCGATATGGAGTGCCCCTGGAAATACACAGCGACCAAGGCAGAAACTTCGAAAGCCAGCTGTTCCAGGAAGTTTGTGAAAAGCTCGGCATGAAGAAAACGAGAACTACGGCTTTGCACCCACAGTCGGACGGGATGGTAGAGCGAATGAAAAGAACCCTTGGCAAATACCTGTCTAAAGTAGTATCTAACCATCAGCGAGATTGGGACCAATATCTCTCGCTATTCGCGATGGCCTACAGATCCGCCATCAATGAGTCTACCGTCCAAACACCAGCAAGAGTTCTGTTCGGACGCGAAATGAGATTACCCTGCGACCTTGAATTTGGATGCCGACCCGGAGAAGACATAGCTGGTGAAGATTACGTGACCCAGCTGAGAAAAAGAATGGACGACGTACACGAGCTGGTTCGATCGAATCTTCAGATCGCTAGCGATAGGACGAAGAAAAAGTACGATACGCAAGCTACGGAAGGAGGTTTCCACGAAGGAGACAAAGTCTGGCTGCATAACCCAAGAAGACAAAAGGGTTTTTCTCCAAAGTTGCAGAAAGCTTGGGACGGTCCGTACCTCGTAAAGAAAAGAATCAACGATGTCATCTATAGTATCAGCAAGATCCCAAATGGAAAGCCAAAGGTGGTACACCGTAACCGATTAGCGCCATTCGAGGGTGACCACGATGAGGAAGTAAACCAGCTTCAGGAAGTAGCCGATCCTGCTTTTGTAGAGTTCATGGGTGCTTATGGTGGTACCGGAAAAGCCAGATTCGGCGTCACCACTGAGAGACGACAAGACCTGCTTACCGTTCCGGAGGAATGCTCACTGGCAATAAACATCCCTGCCAGCGTAACCGATGCGCGCGGACTGGCATCTCTGTTTATAAAGAAGAGTGGCGCACGACCTTTGGTAAACCAGTTACCAGTACCAGGTAAAGCTTTGAAGCTGCAAAATGGCTCCCGCTACAATTTCCACCTAGTGACGAGGAACACCTTCGACGAAAGACCAACGCACGAGGATGTCTGGGAAGCATCACGAAGCCTGAGGGAGCATGTGCTTGAATTGAACGTGTATAGGCTAGCCATGCCCAAGATTGAATGTAGGCATTTAGATTGGCGAATAATCCGTAACATGGTAGAAGTAATCTTCCGAGATACCGAAGTGCAGGTACTGGTTTGCGGCCATGCTCGGGAAACACAGCCAACAGAGAAGACGGTCGCATGTTACTTCCATACAACTGGAAAATGCAACAAGGGGACCAGTTGCCGATACAGTCATCTCGTTCCAGTTTCCTAGATAGTTCCAGGAGGAACTGTCTCTTAAGGAGGGGGCAATGTTACGCGAGCTACTGCATTAATATGCTCACTTAGTGCCCCCAGTGAAATCCCCATATGAGACGACTATGGCTCCTCCGCCCAATTTTCGAGAAACATCGAGAATACCCATCGCACCCGGTGAATCCGCCAGAACGTCGAGAAATTTCGAGAATTACGGCGCGCGAGTATAAATAGGCCACAAGCATCGCTGCAGGCAATTAGTCAATCAGTCAGTGTTGATACCGAAGGAAAGTAATCGCGCCTCGATAAAGTGTTTATTAAGTGACTCTCATATAAATTATAATTAGTGTGTTTAGTGTATTACATAAATTATTAAATAAGGACTGAATTACATATAAATCTGTAAATATAAATTAATTGTAAATATAAATTAGAATAAACGTTACATTATGTTTTTAATTATTAGGATTTCCACCAAAGAGGGTTATCTCTGTAAAACCCGGTAAAAACCTAAATGTATATTATAACTTCAAGCTTAAAATTTTGAGGTTAACTTTACCAATGTGATCTAACTGATATAAAAAATTCCGCGTTTAGAATAATTACTTATGATCACTTTTAAGGTGTAGAGGGCGAACTGATTGAAAACGAAAGAACGATCGCTTAAACTGATCTACCTGATTTTAGTTACATAGATCACTTCTGTCAGTACGAAAGAACATTACTAATCTTCATCAAAACATTTTTCGTACAATCACTTTGGCATGTTTTTTTGATAACCATATTATCTAATTAATATTATTAGTGAAGTGATTTGTAAGAATTAGATGACTCTACTAATTAATAAAAAACATTTTAATGTTAAATAACTGATGAACCAGTTTGATATACGAGGAGCATTACGGGCACTCGGCAATTTTAAATGTAAACTCATTGTTTTAAGTTTGCGATTATACTCGTTTTAGCAAAGTATACATATATTTGTCACGGTTTACTTGGCACCGACAAATAATATTTTGTGTGGTATTTTGGTTTTCAGCTTACTTCATGGGCAGCGGAAACCCATGATTAAGTGCCTGAAAAAGTCCTGCAATTCTCAAAATTTCCCTACAAAGGAAGTAATTCAAAATAATTCAATAGAATTTAACGATTCCAGCGCCCTGTAAATTTTAATGCCTACATTATCTCCCCGAAATAATAAAAAACTGTCATTCCGAAAAATCCCTTTCCTCGGAATAAATAATTTCAAATTGGTCGGTTGGTCTCTAGTAGAAGTCATAAAATGGCAGCCTTTTGTCGTCCCTTCTTAAAATGAAAGTACATAATTATAGGAGCTAAAAACATTTTCTTTCTTCAGACAGTTAAGCGCAAGGGATTTTTAATTAAAAACGTTTTGATAAGAGGGACTTCGTGTACCGCTGCTATCAGAAAAAAAAACTGACTTTAATGTTTTTCTTTTTATTCCGATTGGAAGGGAGCGACATCAAAATGGAGGGTAATAGACAGTCGACGGAGCATTACGTCAATTACGTCCGATAAAATTAAATGAAATGACAAAAAAAGTTTTATAGAAACGATTTTATTCAATTCAGAACTAAATTTCTTCAAAATTCTGCTTTCTAGTATAAGTTTGGTGCAACACCGGTGATTTTAAGCATTTTTTAATGATCGACGAACATGTGCGATGATTTTTAGAGCATGTATTCTCGATTTTATGAAAAATACAATTTCAAACAAGTTTATTTGTATTAAGATGAAGAAAACTGTTTTTTAAGTGTAGATATGCTATAAAATTGAATTAAATGACAAACAATTTCATAGAAACGATTTTATTTAGTTGAAAATTGAATTTCTTTTAAATTCTACTTTTTAGTATAAATTTTACTACATCCCCGATGATAAACATCTTTTAATGATCCACGAACATATACAATGATTTCGTTGAGATATGTATAGTTAATCGATTTTATGAAAAATACAATTTAAAAAAAGTTTATTTGTATTAAGATGAAAAAAAAATGTTTTTTCCAGTGTAGACACGCGATTATTCGTACCAAAATATTAATTTTCTCCAACGTCAGTGACATTATTAAGTGTTCTATTTGTTTTTGCCCGACTAACTTTGACGTACGATATAAAACTATATGACGACCTTAAAACTCTCCACTAACAAAACTGTCAAATTAATCAAAATTCTTCCAATGCTTTTTACTTCCAAGACGTTATTAGATGTTTCCTCCGTTTTTTTTCTTTTTCATCCACGAGAAACTTTTATAAATTCTAGCTGATATTCTGGCCAGTGTTTCAAGGCGAATATTATGAAAATAAAAGTAAAATATGAAGCGAAATGGGATGAGATAAATTAATCAACTGTAAATGCGAATTTTTTTTCTCTACGGAATGATGAAGAAGGGACGTTTTTAATGGCAAGGAGATTTGGAAAGTTTCAAATCATAAAATCGAAAAGTTGGAAACGCTGCGGGCTTAAGGAATGAGATAAAAATATAATAATGACTTTGTAATTTTCTGTAATCTGGTGAACATATGATTTTATTTGATACTGCGTATTGAATGTGTCGATTTTGAAAAAATTCTAATTTCTTTTCAGTCCGGTCAAGATAAGTATAGATACTTAAGTTTGGTGAAAAATACACGAAGTAATGAACAAGTACTCATCAAAATTTATATCGAGTCTACTACCAAGTTCAGGTATTGCTAGGCGATCAGTTGAATCCAGAAGATTGGGGCTGGAAATTAACAGATACTTTGGTTACTTTCTTCACCAGCGTTTACTAATTGTCAAGGCCAATCCTGCTCGAATGTTGAATACATCGGACAAGGATTCATGTGGTGTCAATGAAGAGACAACTGATTCATTTTCATTTGAACAATTTATAAACATCCAGCAAGAAGAAGAAGAAATCGAAGAAGACATGACTGTTGAAAAGATATCAATAATAAATATTACAATCAATGATCACTATAAATTTTTAGTACCGCGATGTCTCAGAAATGATGAATCATAGAAAAAAGTATGAATTAAATTTTTGTAGATAATTTTATGATCCACAATTTTTGACGATTATAATTTTTTGATAAAACTCACAATTTACGATAAAAATTGAAAAAAAAAATTTTGACCTTTGACCCTGGATAACTTTTTTGGCAGACTTGGGATCGTTGGGGAGTTTTGATCTTTTATTTGTAATGGTCTCTAACAAATTTTAGCTCTGTGCGAATTTGTGTAATTTGAAATGTCTATTTAGATCTGTTCTATTTGTAGTAAAATATTTTCGTCTCAACCAACAAAACGGTATTTTTAGCATTTTTGTTAATTTATCCAAAAATTACTATACTAAAATTCATATTCAGATGGCAGTACAATGATATACTCTTTCTAAAGTCAATGTGAAGACATGAGAATTGCAGGTTTGTCAGATATATTTTCTAAAATTGGTAAGCACACTATACAAATGTTTTCCTTACTTCAGTAAACTGTTAGTTCGTGACGTTCTTAGGAAGTTTACGTTAGTTTGAAAATATTTAAAGATTACAACATGCCAGCATGGCTGTTTGAACAAGGGAAGAACTCAAGTGACCCAGTACAGTACAGTATTTTATATTTGCACCAACCAAGTCGGTTTGTTATTCATGTGGACCACTGTGTCGTTAAAATAATTTACATTATTTATACCCGCCAGTGGCGCCGTTACTTGAGTTGTGTGTAGAGCAATATTTTATTTTATCTAGGTTTGTTTTTATTCCAACTAAGTATTTGCTGAGCGACCAGTAGGTTTTATAAATATAATTTATTGGTAATTAATTAGTATACCAATTTAGAGACCATTTGAAACGACAGTTCGAAATATAACATGGGAATATATAATTTATAAAGGATATAGGTACGCCATTGGGCTGCGTTTGCCATCAATGGGATTAAAAAACCACAAAATATTCGTGATTTAAATAAAGGGTAATAATTTCTAAAACACTAAATAATTTTTAATCCCTTTTATCCTCAAAAAATATCGTTTTTTTTTTATCTACGACTTCCAGAATACTCTCGGTATACAATTTTATGAACTCCGCTTCTGTACGCATCTCTCTAAATTTTAAATTAAAATCCCAAAATAGTAGAAATTCGAGTCAAGTGAAAGAAGGCAGCCGGGCCCGGGAAAGTGGAGAGGGGTTAGAAGAAAAGCTGCTTGTATAGCAGCATCAATTGGTATTCACCACTCCATCTCGTCAAATTCGATTCCCACACACACGAAAATGAGATGCAGAGAAAATCATCAAAGGCACAAAAGCTTAATAGCGCCTGTCGCGGGACGCATAGAGCGGCAACGAGAGGTTTTCCTGTTTTCAAGACACTTCTTTGTGCCAAGAATTTTTTTGCCGCTCTATAAAGATGAATGTCGAAAATTTATTGTTGGAAATGAAATGTTTTTTACTGATAATTTTTCAAAACTTTATTCTTTACTAACATTTAACTGTACATAAAAAAACATCCTTAGTGCGATGTTGCAGCTCTATTTTTTCAACCATTTACAACAATAGTAGGAAACTACGATAAAATGACTTGAGATTGGGCAAATTGAGAAAAGATACAATTTTCTCTTTGGAATAGTTTTTAAGGAAATAAGGACTGAGTTTTCCATAGTTATCGAGCACAAAGTAGTAGATGTTAAACTGAAACTCCATCCTCTTTCAAGTAAATGATTGAAAAATATAGCATCGAATTTGAAAGCCAAAGTTTTTTCACTCACCCCTACCAGATATTTTACAAGATAGAGGAAAAAGTACTGGAGCAAACTTACGTAAAATGAACTAGTGATGACGAATATTTAAATTTTGTGGTACTATAACTGTACATTTATTATAGAAAGATGATGTTTTTGTCTTATTATTGTGAACTTGTTAACTACTTTAGAATATAATAATTCAACTCTTTAATTAAGAAAGAATATATTAATTACAAAGGTACAAAAATAGGTAACAACCCTCGAAATTATCTTGTCAAAAACTCACTGACATATATTGTCCTTAATCTTATATCCTAGTTAGTAGTAGTCTACAACATCTTCCCCTTTTAAGTAGGTTATTTTATTTTCCTAGGTAAGATCGTAATCTGCAAGTCTTTGAGGCTTTTTCTACTACGTGTAGGTCTACTGGAGATTGGTTGACTCTCACCTTCAAGAAACTGAGTTTCTTCAGATAGATCTGGACGTCAACCAATGTCATCTTCATGTGGTACATGACCATTAGTTTTGGAAGAGTGAATGAGACTGAACGTATCTAGCAGTATATGGAGTGGTAAATTTGTTTCAAGTCTGTTTTCCTCTTCTTTATTGTCGTTGTATCTTGATTTCAATTGATTGGTATGAAATCTAATTAACTTGTGAGGTTGACTAAGAAATACATTGTACCGGGTGATCAGTTAAGGGTAGCGAGCGGTCATATCTCATAAGATATTGGTCGTATAGATTTAGAAAAAAAAATTCATGATAAAAGTCGCCAAGAGAAATTGCTGGAAATTATTTTCGAGTTTGTCAAACGTCCGCTAGAGGGCGTAACAACCAACACTAAGTAGAAAAATGGGATTTTTATAGCATTTTGCCTAATGAAAGTATATCGATGATTTCTGACTATTCACCTACACTTTTTGACAAAAATGTTTTGTTCTATCTAACAAAATAAAGCGGTGGGGGAAGTTCAATTGTTTTTTTAAACAAACCAAGATTTCTCCCGTTTCGCTTGACCGATTTTAACAAATTTGGGCTCATATGAAAGAGCATAATTTACACTACAAAACGCTTACTTGGTTTTGACTTTTTGACTTTCGTCTTCGCCGCTAGATGGCGTTAACTGAAATGGTAGCAAATTTTTTAGTTTTTTTCAAAAAAAACAAATGTAATGGTATATTCATTTTTACATATTTTAAAAGAGGATAAATTTTTCTAAAATTTAATGAAAAAAATTAATCATCTACCTTTTTTTGAACCGTTGATATTGAACAAAATATAATTTTATTACATTAAAAAATGGCACGCCACTGCTTTTTATCAAAATAAAAATCATTTTCGTAATCACTTATTAGTTGCTAACAAAAAAAACCCTGACTTTTTTTTGTTAGACGAACGGTTTTGGATTGAAAAAATAAGATTGGTTTACATACTGTTTAAACTAACATCGCATTTAAGCGAAGCAGGCCATGATCTATATTAAGAAAGAAAACACCAAATTGTCAATGACGCTGATATTCATTTTGACAGTTCCTGCTATTAACATCTAATTTAATGTTATGTAAAAAGTATTTTTACAACAAATCATGCCTTTTACGAATGAAGAAGCCTTTGATATGTTGAGAATTTATTTTCAATGTTTTGAAAATGCGGCGATTGCTTCTAGGCAGTATGCACTGCGTTATCCCCTCCGAAGACGGCATTCGAGAATGGTTTTTCGTCGTTTAGCCTTACGTTTAAGGCAACATGGCCAAGTGCAACCAACTCCAACTTTGAGAAGAAATCGTAGAGTAAGAAGAGAAGATAACATTATAAATGTGTTGGCTTATATTCATGCAGACCCCCATTTAAGCATAAGAGAGATCTCCAGATATTTAGGAATATCCTGAGGCTCAGTGCAAAAAATATTAATGTATTTTAAAATGCATATCCGTATCACGTCGTGATTCATCAATCCTGAAATGAGACTGACTTTGAACGTAGGCTCGATTACTGCCACTGGCTTAGAGATTTCTTTAGGGAAAACCGTCATATTTTGTCACAAATATTGTGGACAGATGAAGCATCTTTTTGCAGTAATGGCAGGGTAAATCTTCATAACATGCATTACTGGTCGGACACTAATCCACACTGGTTACGTGAAGATTATCAGCAGGGTCGATGGAGCGTCAACGTCTGGTGCGGTGTTATTAATGGTGCTATTATCGGTCCGCACATATTCAATGGCAATCTAACCGGTGACATGAATTTGAACTTTTTATTGAACGATTTACCAGGACTCTTAGAAAATGTGCCTTTAGAAGTAAGAAGAAACATGTGGTTTCAACAAGACGGATGCGCGGCACATTATTCTCGAAATGTGCAAGATTTTTTGAACAGGCATTTTCCTAACCGTTGGATTGGTAGATGCAGTCTATTTTTCTGGCCATCACGGTCCCCCGATTTAACCTGCCTTGATTTTTATCTGTGGGCCGAATAAAGGATTTGGTGTATAAAATTCGACCAACTACTCGAGAAGACATGATAGTCCGAATTCAAAACGCCATAAATAATATACCAAGAGCGGAAATTGAGGCAGCTGTCAACTCCACCCAGAAAAGATTGGAACAGTGCATTCAAAATAATGGACAACATTTTAAACATTTACGACAAAACTATTAATTTATATTTAACGTTTATTTTTAAAGTTCTGTGTTCTCGTTTTTAGTGTTATTGCTCCTGCTGTTGTTGGACAGTTTTATTAAGATTTTTTTAATCCAAAACCGTTCGTCTAACGAAAAAAAGTCATAGGTTTTTTTTGTTAGCAACTAATGAGTGATTACGAAAATGATTTTTATTTTGATAAAAAGCAGTGGCGTGCCATTTTTTAATGTAATAAAATTATATTTTGTTCAATATCAACGGTTCAAAAAAAGGTAGATGATTAATTTTATTCATTAAATTTTAGAAAAATGTATCCTCTTTCAAAATATGTAAAAATGAATATACCATTACATTTGTTTTTTTTTGAAAAAAACTCAAAAATTTGCTACCATTTCAGTTAACGTCATCTAGCGGCGAAGACGAAAGTCAAAAAGTCGAAACCAAGTAAGCGTTTTGTAGTATAAATTACGCTCTTTCATATGAGCCCAAATTTGTTAAAATCGGTCAAGCGAAACGGGAGAAATCTTGGTTTGTTTAAAAAAACAATTGAACTTCCCCCACCGCTTTATTTTGATAGATAGAACAAAACATTTTAGTCAAAAAGTGTAGGTGAATAGTCAGTAAATATGAAAATGATATCATCGATATACTTTCATTATGCAAAATTCTATAAAAATCCCATTTTTCTACTTAGTGTTGGTTGTTACGCCCTCTAGCGGACGTTTGACAAACTCGAAAATAATTTCCAGCAATTTCTCTTGGCGACTTTTATCATGAATTTTTTTTTTCTAAATCTATACGACAAATATCTTATGAGATATGGCCGCTCGCTACCCTTAACTGATCACCCGGTACATTACGTTGCCCATGATTTCAATTACCTTTCCTTCTGTCCAATCCTTTGAATGGCTCATTTTTACATAGACCACTTGTCCTGGTTGAAAAAGTCGAATCCTCGCACCGTTTTTTTTGTTAAATTGTTATTCCATTTTCGTGTTTGTTCTAATTCCTCTGTGATTGTCCGATGGAAGTAGTAGGTCTCATAAAATTCTTGGTTTTCTACCAAACATCGTTTCGAATGGAGAATTTCCTACAGGGAAGTTTCTGTTTGGAGTAGTCCGGTATGTTTGTGAACATGTGGTAATAATTTCTTCTGTAGTATGTCCTCGCATTTTCTTCAATGCCCTTTTAGACGAATCAACAAAATGTTCGGCTTGGCCATTAGATTGGGGATGGTATGGAGGAGATCGTATGTTCGATTCCATTATTTTGACAAAAGTCACTGAATGTACTTCTGTTGAATTGTGTTCCATTATCCGATACTACAGTTTTTGGTATGCCAAAAGTTGCAAATAAAGAATTCAATTCTTTAATTGTAGAATACGGCGTAATAGAATTCATTTTAATAACTTCAGGCCATTTAGTAAAAGCATCTACAAGTATTAAAAAGTTTTGTCCTCCAATAGGCCCTGCGAAGTGTATATGAATTCTTTCCCAAGGCATTTCCGGAATAGGCCAGGATGAAAGCACCATTTTGGTTGGGAATTTCGAAGCTTGTAAACAATTTACGCATTTATGTACATATTCTTCGATTTCTTCATTTATTCCAGGCCAGTATACGTACTTTCTCGCTAGAGTCTTCATTCTTTCTTTACGTGGATGTCCTTTGAGTAGTTGTTTGAGAATTCTAGCATGGTATTTTTTTGGAATGACTATGCGATGACCAAAAAATATACAGTCTTCAACTATAGAAAGTGAATCCATTCGATTTGAGAATTGTTGAAGCTGTAAATCTATTACCTTATTAGGCCAGTTATTAGAGACGTAGTGTAAAACTTGTGTTAGGGTGAAATATTTTGAAGATTCCGAAGCTACCATTTTGGCTGTGACTGGTAAATCGTTTAAAATTTGTTTTACGCTGGTTTCTAAGTGTACAGCTGCTACAACTTTTCTTAGATTTTCGGTCCATTAATCTTGACAGGAAATCTGCGTGACCAAAAGCTGTGGTTGATGTGTACTGTAAGATAAAAGCATTAAACCCCATCTTTGAATACGATTGGCTGTGTAAACAGGTAAACCTTTTCTTGATAAAAAAATAGCCAAGAGTGGTTTATGATCGGTTTGTAATGTGAACCTTGTACCAAAAATAAATTTATGGAACTTGGTAACAGCGAATACTAACGCCAGCGCCTCCTTCTCAATTTGACTGTATGCTTGTTCTACTGACAAATTTTCCGTAATAATTTACTGCCTCTAAGAAAGATCTAAGAGTTGTAATATCAGAAGGTGGTTGCATTTTCTGAATTACTTCAATGCGCGAATCATCTGGTTTTATTCCTTCTTTGCTTAAATATTTGATTTGTTGCATAGAAATTTTGCATTTGTCGGATTTAAGTCTAAGACCATAATTTTGAATTCGTTTAAGTACAGAATAAAGATTTGCATTGTGTTCTTCCACTGTTCTTCCTGATATGATAATATCATCAAGATATGCAACAACCATATCCATACCGACGAGCATTGTATCCATGAGTAGCTGGAATGCTCCAGGTGCCGTTTTGACTCCATATGACAGGCGATTAAATTTATACAATCCCTTGTGAGTAGTGATAGTTAAAAGTTTCTTGGATTCATCGTATACTTCCACTTGGAGGTAGGCATCAGATAAATCTAAGTTACTGAAGATTATACCGTGTGATATTTTAGAAAATATATCTTCAGGAACAGGTAACGGATAACAGCGTGGTTCTAGAGATTCGTTCAGACCAGTGGAATAGCTACAGGTCGCTTTGGACGAAACACTGGCTTAAGGTAGAGTTTAACTTTATGTCTTGTGCAATGACCCAGTACTTCTTTAAAAACTTCATTAAAATCACTTTTAAGGTTTTTTATTGTAATAAAATTTTCAATTTTTGAGCAAAGTTTGTTAATGGGTACTTCGTCTAACTTAAATTGATATATCCAATCCAAACCAAGTATATTTAAATTTCTGATTAAAGTGACGTAGCAATTTGAAGTTTGAATAATTGAATCTCTATCCATCCGGACTTGGTATTCAATTTCACCCATGAGATCTACTGTTTTTGCACAAGCGTTGAATGCAATATTTGACGTATTTGAAATAATCGGTTCTCCAATTTTTTTCCATAGTTTGGTATATATGATGGTAATGTCTGAGGCAGTGTCAAATTGAAGAGATACTTGTTGACCATTCACAGATACTGTTATGTACTTACGAGAAGTATTGATTTGGTTTACGGAAATTGTCTTTAACTGCTTCTTTGGAAACTTTTTTTTCTTTTTGTTCTGAGTAGACGTCGTACTTTGATTGTCTGTAGATTCGCTGGTTTTGATTGATATATTTTCAAAACATGAACAGTCACCTTCTCTGTATCCAATTTTGGAACATACCTTGCATGTGTGTTGAGAATATTGGCAAAATTTCTTGAAATGCATGCCTCCGCATTACCAACAAGGTGTTATTGGCTTCTCTTGCTCCGTAAGCTTTTTATCTGAAATCTTGTGAACCGTTGGATTGTTTTTGTTTTCGACGAGAGCTATATCACTTTTAAGATTGAGTATTCTTTGGCATTAATCCACTAGTGTTGGTAAAGATAAGTCATCTTTTTCTTCGTTAATTTTAGACAGTTACCTTGTAGTAATATAGGAGTAACGTGATGATTTTAGTCCTATTATAAATATGAGGCATTTAAACTGATTCTCGCTCAGCCTTTTCAAATCAAAAGATTCACAATGTTTGTTTACGTAACCTGCGTAAGTCATAGCGCATGTTAAAAATGGATGCTGTTTTTTCCAAAAATTCTTTTCAAAATCTTTATGGTAGTCTCAAAATTGTTGTATCAGTTTTTGGAAGAATAAAATTTGTGTACCTTTCGTGTGATTGTATATTCAATTTTCTCATAATGAGTCTGACCTTAGTTGCATCATCTAGTCTTGAAGTGCCTTTGAGGAATACGACTTCGTATCTGTTGTACCAAGATTCGAATGTTATGATGTTATCTGGGCTGGTACGAATTCTGTAAGATTCCTTCCCAACGATTCAATAAGTAATTCGGTGTTGTTTGTGTACGAATCACGATTTGCACCCAAGCTAGATGAGTTTGCTGCCAGCATTTCCAGAATTTTCCTCTGCTGCTCCAGAATTCTTTGTAATAGTTCTGGTTCCATGATTCTCGTGGCCAAACTGTTAACTACTGTAGAATATAATTATTCAACTTGTTAATTGAGAAAGAATATATTAATTACAAAGGAACAAAAATAGGTAAATGACAACCCTCGAAATTATCTTGTCAAAAACTCACTGACATTACATTGACCTTAATCCTATATCCTGGTTAGTATTAGAGAACTTCGCCCTCTAGCGGTGGAGTAGAAAACTTGAAAATAATTTCCAGCAGTTTCTTGTATGCGAGTTTGTAATACAGATTTTTTTTCTCTAAGATGTACGATAAATAGTTTCTGAGATACAGCGGCTACCTCTCTTAATCAGAAATCTGGTACAATGATGGGAGGGTTCCAAAACTCCAGAAGACTTTCCAAAGAAACATCTGATCTGACGAAGAAAACTGGCAGGGATCAGGTCTCCTAAACTGTTAGTGTCAATTTCTCAGCTCCATTATCCTTAAATACTTAAATTCTTTAATGTCCTTTAGGTAAGCTAAGTGTTTGTATCACACAGAGCGCGTCCAACCAGAAGCAGATGATTTTAAGTTTAAAGTTCCGCGAATTTACAGTGGGAACACTAAAACCACTTAATTATCCTTACGTCCACAAGTTAACTTTAGATTAATTCAGGTTCTTCGGCAGGACAAAAATTGAATGTATTTAAGAGACAAAAGTGCAGCAAGGATGTTAACAAATTTGTAAGCATATATTCAAAGGGCCATAGTTTCTTACTGTGTAACCCTTAATATTCAACCATATAAGTATCCAATGAACCTTAATAATTTAGGCACATTTTATGACGACATTTCAACATAAAAATATCCCAGATATATCGATCTCTCAGCCGGGCAATAATAAGAATAGCCACGATTAGCTAGAAAATCTGAAGATATTAATATTTCCCAGGATGAAATATGAGAGAGACGTCTTTAAAGGAACAGAGGCAAGGAGCAGCACGCGTCCTGTGACAGGTGCCGAAAGGATATAGCCGATAGTCGACAACGATAAATTGAAGTGGACACAGGTCTTCGAAAAATTTACACCGCATGAGATTCCATTCACAGTGCTGGATTTGGATAGAATCTTAGTTTCGTCTTAAGAAAAATTGGAAGGATATTATGGAAAATTATGTCACCTACCATCTATTTAACAAACATTAAATATTTTCTTTATGTACAGTGCGTCCATAAAGTAACGCATAAATTCATTACAAGATAAATATTAAAATGAAAAAATCCCGAATCAGGTCGATTTTTTATATTAATTTATTATTTTTTGAAGAATAATCTATCATACAGGGTTAGTAGCCTTTCAGTGATGACCTCAGCATCAAAAATAATTTTAATTAAATACTCCTCTTTTTTCAATTTGTGGATTTTTGGCAGGGACATTTTTTTTCGAAAATAAATGGTTCATTTGTCTGGAGAGGCTATTGGAGTGTTGGGTAGATGATGAAAGGTAACTGCTGTTTACAGTTATCCAGGAAAAATAAAAATATGAGATGAAAATGAATAGGGTTCTCACGAGAGTGAAAAGAAGTGAGTCAAGACGATCTTTGATAACATTCTATAGGCAATACTACTGATAAAACACAATAAAAGTACTTCTAGAAGGGGACCAGCTTTGAAAGAATAAAAAATTGGAAATTTGTGTCTTATCTGCGCACTATTTAAGAAGCTATTTCTTGTTCGTCGACAACGTTCCAAAAATAACGGACACAAAACCACACACACTCTTCAGATGTTTTATTACCCCGATATGTTTCCAGTAATCCTTATAAAGGATAACACTTTCTCCTTCACTCACATGTCGCGAGGTTGGATCCCAGTGCCATATTTCATTTTCGGAATTGAATATTATGATCGTGTATTAGTTTTGTTTACAACCGTAGCAAAATTTCGCATTGCCTTTTATGTTTTCTCATTTCTTACCGACGGACCTCTCTTTTCTCATAACGAACGACAGACTTTTATTACTCTTCAAGGTCCTGATCCGAAATTATATTTACAGCCCCCGGACTCCGATCCACCCTTCTTTAATCTGGGTATTTTTTTTTTTGGATCGCACCTGAATGATGATCACATTTTTTGCTATTTGAAGTATAAAATGCATAAAAAAGGGATATTTTATGCAATAATTTGATTTAAACCGATCGATTTTCTTTAAATATGCAGAAAACTTCAATAGACTACAATGTTTTTGATATTTTTATTTCAACTGCCGTTATCAAGCATTATTCTATTTTTAAATTTTTCCCTATCTGACACTGCTTAGAGGTGAGTGCATTGGTTGAAATTATTGAAATAATAAGAAAACATTTTAGAAATATACATATTAAAATCATACAAATAAATTCATATACGTTCAATAATATTCTTTAATAATTAATTTCCTCCGTTTTTCCTTATAAAATAAACAATCCGGGAACGATTGAAAATGCTTCTAGTTTGGATGTTATCGATTGAAACACTCTAGAAATGGTCTATTCATATTTAGACAGTTTTCAATGGAAATATTTGCAAATTAGTAAAATGTGAAAAACTAAAAACTTTTTCATTTTGGTTGATTTCTACTAATTTTAAGTGAATTTAGCATATTCTTCGACTTTCAGCAACGTTTTCAACTTTATACACATGTTATTATAAAAAAACCGTTTAATAAAACACCAAGATAAGATAAGATAAATATGGGGCTTATGTGTTTCTAAGAGCCTTTCCACTACGACCTTTGCATATCTTTTGTGTGTGCCCCCCTGTTAAGCTGAAGTTCCCGTTCCATCCTTATTACTAAACTTCGAATGCCAAACCTCAGGTCCTCCGTATATTGGGAGGGTTGTGGCTTTTCTTCCCCTATCGTCGAATCCTCAGCCTAGTCAGGCATTCAAAATAGCACGTTTGCTGAGGTTGCCATATCTTCTTGACAAAACCTGCATATGTTTGTGTCTGCCAATCCGATGTTATAAATGTGTGTGTTAAGTCTACAAGGCCCCGTCAGGAGCCCAACCAGGATCCTGATTGTTCTCCTGTTCTGGATCAGTACTCCGTGAATTTTGGCGAGGGTTCTTTGATGAACTCTTTGGCCTGTTAATAAAACACCAAGTAAGACCACAACATTATTATTACTTAGATCGCTTAAAATTCAAGTAAAATAGCAAATTACTTTTCCCGTACGCTCTCACCATTTTTTCAAATATTCAACAACTAATGTTCCTTTGCGTTTACTTACTTCAAGTCAACCTATTACATGAACCATATCGATGTTTAGATATTCCCCGAGAAACTTATAATTCAAATTGTTTAGAATTATGTTACTTTAGCTGAAAAATAAGGTTTTGCATTATCCGAGCGCTCCCACCATTTTTTATCAGTTTCCAATCTCTAGCGAATGCTTAAGGCGATATTTATTCATCAAATTCTACTATATTTGGTTTGTTTTTTTAATAGGAATTGAGCCAAATTGTTTTTTAATCATTAAAATTATGTACTTATAACAAAAAAGAATATTTTTAATTCAATAACGATTTTTATGAACAAAATTTCGGTCCTGATTTTCACCAATATTATGCAATACTTACATGGGACATTTTGGAAACACAATAATAGTAATTATGCGCCAAGGTAGAAAAGTGAGGTATTATTGTCGAGGTCCATTAAAGACCGAGAAGCGAAGCTTGGAGGTCTTTAATGGATCCGAGACATTAGTACACTTTTCTACCGTGGCTCATATAGCATTTTTTTCACTACTTCACTACTGGCATTTTATTTTTTTAAATATTAGTTTGTCGACTCCCGTTTCACATGACATGACAGCTGTGCACAAGTTAACCTCACATTCTATTAAATGGATTGAGATTTAGTTATAATCAAGTAGGCTCTGTATTTTTCTACCTTGGTTAATAATGAACAACTTTACTACCTCAACAAAAGTCAATAAACTTAGGTTTAGAGGCTTTAAAATTTCTGGTGTCTGGTGGAGATATATAGACGACATCTTCCCAATATGTCCTAGTGAGTTAGTATCTAATCCTGAAATTGTTGAACAATAAGCCTTCATTTTTAACGGTTTGTAGCTCCGTTTTTTTTTCAAGGAGTCTTGACGAATCCTTTTTCAGATTAAAGCTTATTTATGCTCCATCAATTTACGCAATAGTATATTGCGAAAGCTTTTGGACAACGCATGTACAACTAAGGTCGTTTTAAATAATCATTCCCACGGTTGGGAAATTGCATATTTCTGAAAAATAATAACGACATATAACTTATTACAGCAAAGTCTACCAACAAAACAAACAGAATATTTACGGGTGATGCGCAATGTTGTACAGGGTACAACATTGTGTTACATCCACTAATAAAAAATTGATATTTTTTGTTTCCCTCGTATAACTTTGAAAATAACACACATTTCACATAGATTTGCAAACTATATTAACATATATTCAGATTGAATGTTTGAGGCAGTTCTAAATTAGTCTAAAAATTCAATTTTTAATGTAAAATACTATTAATTTACGACGTTCCCAAATATGGTAACTTTTTGTTTCATACATTTTATATGTAAATAATACAGAAAAAAAGGACTTGATGTATTTCTCCGACTAATTATTTAATTACACCATTATTATTGCTGCGAGGTCACCAACTCAAAGCCGGTCCTGTCCCTCGACTGTAAGTTTTGGTGGATGCGCTCCTTTCGAGAACATTCGCTTTGTTTGTGCATAGGACGTGCGCGGAATGTACTGGAATTTTCTAGATTTGAGAAGGACTATAGATACGCGGGTTTTTGAGTGCGTGAATAATTATTGAAACGGTTAGTTCAGAATTAGTGAAACGGACAGTAAATAGTTACTTCACAGACAGTTTACAGAAGTAATCTGACAGTGAATAAAATAGTGAAGATAAATAGTGTAATATTCAAGTGGTGAAAATAAATTAGAACTAATATACCGAGTGTAAATAAATTAGCAGACATTAAGTAAAGTGTGTATATAAATTAAGTTTATTACAGTGTGTGTTTATATAAATAAATCAATAGTAATTAGCCACATTGTGTATAATTTTAACTCACAAGTAAAAACTATTTAAATAAATAAGAAAAAAATTTCATTGGTGTCAGAAGTGGGATAATATAAATGAATAATTACGTAAAAATGGCTAAGAGACTAAGTGAGTTGAAAGTGACGGAACTAAAAGCAGAATTGGAAAATAGCGATTTGGAAACGACCGGAAAGAAGAGTGAGTTATTCGAAAGATTGAAAATAGCACTGGAAATTGACGGCTTGGACCCGGACACATTTTTATTCAACGACGAGGCTTCCACCTTAATCTCGTCAATTTCCTCTATGGACGAGAATATTTCTAATATGAAGAACGATATTTCTGTCGATATCTTAACAAAGAAAAACGACATTGCCGCTGAATTCGAAAATAAAATTTCGTCTCTAAAATCAGATATTGAGAATAAAATCACAACAATGGATGAGAAAATCCAGGAGTTAGAGAGGAAAATGACAGACTCAAGAACACAAGACACGCCAACAGAAGAAAAAAAGATCGAACAAATAAAACCATGCAAAGCTAGGCGCAAACCCCAAGACATAAGATATTGGCAGGTTTTCCCGAGTCAAGGCACCAACGTTCGACGGAAAGATGTCGTGGACCAACTATGTCAAACAGTTTGAAACAGCCGCTAGAGCGAATAATTGGTCCGATAAGGAGAAGGCAGTGAACTTAACCATCGCCCTTCAGGAAGATGCCTTAGATGTGCTTCAGACGATACCCCATAAAGAAACGGGTGACTTTGAGCAGCTGAAGAAGAGGTTGGACATGCGATATGGTTACGAACATCTAGAACACTTGTACCAATCTCAGATGAAGAACCGAAGACAGAAACGTGACGAAACTCTTCAAGAGTATGAAGTGGATATCGCCCGACTAGTTCGATTTGCTTATCCATCAGCACCGGAAAACATGATGGAATCTCTGGGCATCCAGGCCTTTATTGATGGCTTACGTGGCCCTGATATGCAGAGAACGCTTCGTTTGGCGCATCCCAAAATATTGGTCGCATTAACTGCTGCTCTTGAATATGAAGCAGTCACGAAGGCTTCGGGGTACAACAAAGTCAGGACCATTCAAGAAGAAGGTGACGAAGATAGACTTGACCAGATCGTCAACTTGATAAAAAGCATGGTAGACAAAAGGCCGAAGAAGATTATATGCTGGAATTGTGGCGAGCTAGGGCATGCACGCATTTCGTGTAAGCGCCCTAGGGCTCCTGCAAACCAAGAACCCCAGAACCAGGAAAACTGGAACGGGTCGGCCATGAGGGGGCAGCACCGACCCAGGATCGTTCCAAAGACCCTCTCATACTGATAGCTTCTCTCAGATGCCGTAACGACAGTGTATATGTGGATGGCGAAGTGATTGGCAAGAAATATACTCTGCTGGTAGACACTGGAGCAACTAGAACCATTATACGGCCAGAGATAATAAAATCGAAAAAGAAGCTTCTGCCAACGAGGCTGCGACTCAGGACCGCAACAGGTGAGAGTGCCAATGTTCACGGAGAGACACAAATCCAATTGGGAATTGGCGAAGAAAAGTTCACGCATACGGTAATCGTAGCTGATATCGAAGAAGACGTGATTCTGGGAATGGACGTAATGAATCTACATGGTTTCCAGTTAGACTTTAGAAACAGAACCATTAAAGTGGGTTCCGAAGAGGTATTCCTCCATCCATATGAAGGCACTACGGTGTTGGCAGCTGAACAGGAAGGTACTGTTCTACCTGCACGAGGCGAAACCATGATTGTAGCGCGGCTACAGGAAATCATGGAGGAAGGTACACCGGTTATGATGGAGCCATGGAACCACGACGAAGAGGTTGGTAGAGGAGTACTGATTGGAAGAGGATTGGTTACGTCAGCGAAGGAGATCCCAGTACGTGTCATAAACGTAAACGATCACCCAATTACGATTAAGAAGGAAACCATAATTGGATCCTGCGTACCAGTGACGTCTATCGTTCGTCAAACAACGACAACTGACAATTCTAATGACAGATTTGAACAGATGTCAATAGCTGGCCAATCCTTGAATCGAGCTGGGAAAAGGAAAATGAGAGAATTTCTCTTCCAGTATCGAGACCTTTTCGTACCAATAGGAGGGAAGACTGGCAGGACAAAAGCCGTCAAACACAAGATCGATACTGGTGATGCCAAGCCAATTAGACAATCAGCTCGAAGACTACCACGAGCGAAGAGAGAGGAAGCTGAAATAATAATTCAAGAGATGGAGGAAGAGAAAGTAATAGAACCATCCACTAGCCCTTGGGTATATCCAGTAGTGCTCGTCAAGAAAAAGGATGGAACTACCAGATTCTGCGTCAGCTATCGTCAGCTAAACAACGTGACGAAGAAAGACAGCTATCCTCTGCCTCGAATTGACGATACGCTAGACACTTTGGCCGGCAGCAAACTGTTTTCCACCTTGGACCCGAAGTACGGTTATTGGCAAGTGGAAATGGACCCAGAAGACAACGAGAAAACTGCCTTTACCACCGGCTTCAACGTCATGCCATTCGGGCTCTGTAATGCGCCCGCGACATTTGAAAGACTCATGGAAAATGAGAGGGTTATCTTGGAAAACATGCCTGGTCTATTTGGACGACATCGTAGTATTGGGGAAGACGTTTGAGGAACACCTGAAGAATCTGGAAGACGTATTCGAACGACTTCAGGCTGCCCAGCTCATGTTAAACCCAAAGAAAAACCGAGTCAACTATCTGGGTCATATTGTGAGCAATGAAGGAGTGGCGGTAGATGCAGAGAAAATTGCTTCCATCAAGCAATGGCCGCAATCTACCGAGAAACACCAAGTTAGGAGCTTCCTTGGACTTTGCACGTACTATCGAAGGTTCATAAGGAAGTTTGGAGATATTGCCAAGCCACTAACTCGACTCACAGAAGAAACCAGAACTTTTCATTGGGATGAAGAATGTTAAACTGCTTTTGAAACCCCGAAGAGACGTTTAACCACGGCGCCGATACTAGGATATCCGTTACCAGAGGGAGTCTTCATTCTTGACACTGATGCAAGTAACATAGGGATTGGAGAAGTGCTCTCACAGATCCAAGGAGGACAGGAAAGAGTGCTGGGATATTTCAGTAAAGTCCTCTTCAAACCAGAACGAAACTACTGCGTCACGAGAAGAGAACTTTTGGCGGTAGTGAAGTCTGTGGAACACTTTTATCAATATCTGTATGGAAGGAAATTCTTGATACGGACTAATCATGCAGCATGCAGTTGTTGATGCAGTTCAAGAATCCCGAGGGCCAGATCGCTAGATGGATTAAAAGACATCAAGAGTACGATTTCAACATCGAACATCGGGCTGGTGTGAGCCACCGAAATGCCGACTCTCTGTCTAGACGGCCGTGCCCAGCATACTGTTCCCACTGCAACAAGGCAGAATCTAAGGAAGCTGCAGTTTCAAGAACTACAGTTGTCAATGAAGAATGGTCACCCACCAGGATCAGAGAACATCAGGAGAATGATCCTCACCTGAAGATGATCCGGCAATGGAAAGAAGAAAATCGGCGACCCACCTGGCAAGAAGTGTCAAGATTTCCACCGTCACTCAAGGCATATTGGGACCAGTGGGACTCCCTTGTCATGGAAGAAGGCCTGTTGAAACGAATCCTATAAAACGATGATGGTTCCGAAAATAGAAGACAGTCATCCCGAGAACGAGAGTAGCTGAGGTACTGAGGAAGTTACACGACAGTCCATCAGGAGGTCATCTGGGAGTGAAGAAAACCCTTCAGCGAGTCCGTGAAAGGTTTTATTGGATGAACAGCTCCGAAGATGTGAAGGACTGGTGTAAGAAGTGTACGACTTGTGCTACGAGTAATGGACCACATCGCAAGAGAAAGGCACCCATGAAACATTATAATGTCGGAAGCCCATTCGAAAGAATTGCTTTAGACATCGCTGGACCATTTCCGACGACAGAAAATGGTGGTAAATATATCCTGGTTGTGATAGATTATTTCACAAAGTGGGTAGAAGTTTACGAGATCCCGAATCAAGAAGCCACAACTGTCGCGGATGTATTGGTGAAGGAATCCATCTGCCGATATGGAGTGCCCTTGGAAGTTCACAGCGATCAGGGAAGAAATTTCGAAAGCCACGCATTCCAGGAAATTTGTGACAAGCTGGGAATGGAGAAGACCAGGACAACGGCGTTGCATCCACAGTCAGATGGAATGGTCGAGAGAATGAACAGGACTATTGGAAAATACCTGTCCATTTAGTCTCCAGCCACCAGAGAGATTGGGACCAATATCTTTCCCTGTTTGCATTGGCTTATCGATCCGCCATTAACGAGTCCACAGGTCAAACACCTGTGGCATGACGTAATATTTAAGTGGTGAAAATAAATTAGAACTAATATACCGAGTGTAAATAAATTAGTAGACATTAAGTAAAGTGTGTATATAAATTAAGTTTAATACAGTGTGTATTTATATAAATAAATCAATAGTAATTAGCAACAGTGTGTATAATTTTATCCCACAAGTAAAAAATATTTAAATAAATAACAAAAACATTATTTTGAAATAATTCAAAAAATTCCTAAGAAATGATAAAATATCTGTTGAAAACCATGGGAAACAGCTTTTTATGATAATCTTGATTGTTTTATCTAGCTAATCAATTCTTAAAGAAAGCTTTGAGCATTTTCCTTTCTAATTCTAACGAACGTCCATTTCAATCAGTAAAGAGAAAAGCATAAAAAAATATTAATAACGTAAACAGGGAAACAAAATAAATTTACGATTCTCAAATGGGAGAAGGAGAGCGGTGAGCGTCCCATCCAGCGGAAAGAAAGGAAATAGCATTGGAATATGATTCCCGAGGGAAGACAAAGGACAGCAAACTTAATTGCTTGCCTTTGCTGAGAGGGAGCCACTCCTGGACAGGTCTTGCATATATGATGACGTAGACAAAGGAATTGTTATATCTTACGTAGGTATACGAAATTTCGTTGTTTTTTTATACTTGTCGGTGTCGCATTTAAATAAAAAATGTCTTGTAAAATTTTTCAAACATAAAAAATAAGAAGTCGCTTACGTTTAGAGAAGTTGATATTTTACTAGCGCAATTTCATCCTTTATTGCTACTATTTCAATAGATTTTTTAAAAAGAGTAGCGAACCTAGCATGTTCAATTTTAATAACAATAAGAAAGATCAGTCTGTAGTACGGGATGTGACCCATCGAGTGGAAAAATAATTAGAAAGACACGAAGAGAGTAGGTGTAGAGTTTATAAAATCTTTAGTACGTCCCTTGTGATATATCCATTAATTATTTTTTTTTATAGGAATTAAATCAAAATATTTTTTATTTTCTACGTTTTGATAGGATTGTAGCTGTCTTGATAAAGAATTGTTATATTTTAAGTTTTCCTAACTGACACTTCTAATAAATTAGAGAACTATACGCAATATATGAAGTTTAGACTGCATAAAACTGCTATGGAATTTTCTTGAGGTCCATTCACATATCTTCGATAAAAATTGTTGTGAATAAAGAAATATTTTGTGTCATAACATTTTTATATTGTTTGTTATATATAGTGTTGTTGTTTTACATTTTTTATTTAAAAAATTTGTTTTATAAGATGCTTTCATTTAAAGTTTTGAATTAATGCTATATCCAGCTAGGTATATTTAAAAATTGAGTGGTCTTTATAGAAAGGATACGTCATTTTTTTAACAGTATATACATAGTTAGTTTTAAGTATGGAACGCTTTAATTATCTCGGAAACGGATCTCACGATTTTTATAGATTTTGGAGTGCAAGGATATTGTGATATGGCCGATATCATGGTGGTATTTACTTTGTTGTCAGATCTTTCCTTTTTCCGGAATTATAATGAACTTTGTTATTTCAAATGGACCACCCAGTAAAAATACTGAATATTTTACATGTAATGTTCCCTATACCTAAATGCCATAATTTGGGAGTTATAGCTACACTTACATTATTCTTGCCGCAGTTAAAATAATACATTTGGAATTTGGATGGCTATGATTGAATAAACTCGTTTAATTTGAATAATCTTTAATAATTTATATCCTAATAGAAATATCATAACAAGGTCTACTGTCAGTAAATTTGTAAAAAGTTTAACGAAACTGGTGCAGTAAAAGATTTATCCAAATCAAGGCGCAGAAAACCTACAGCAACTGAAGACAAATCTTTAAATGTTTGTTTCATGTTAGAGGTATGTCCACATTTGAGTACTAGAAAAATTAGGAATTTTAGAAAACATACAGTAAAGGCGATTACAGCAGATGCTTAAGATGTCCATTTACTTCAATACAACAAGCCATGCAATTTTTAAAACTTCGCAATACATTTTGCAACATCCCTGATTGCTCAATTCTTCTAATCTCTTTGGTAATCCCATCTTTTAATTCCTGAATATTGGCAGGTTTTGTTTTATAATCGATGTTTTTTAAGTGACCACAAAGGAAATAGTCTAAAGGATTTATGTCGGGTAATTGCGGGGGCCATTCGATAAAACCACGCCTTCCAATACATCTTCTGGGAAACAAATTATTTAGGTATTGCCTCACCACAAGCGCATAGTTTTTGTGGATATTGGGTGTGGGATTCACGCATCCAACGAGGATTGTTACGTGACCAGTATCTACAATTATGCCTATTTACTTTTCCATTTTTAAAAAAAGTGGCCTCATCGCAAAACATAACATTACTTGAAAATTTTTGGATTGTTTTGATTATAACAGTTTTCCATCATTATGTCTGCAAACTCTTCACGTCTATCGAAATCATCATCTTCTGACAACTCTTGAACTAATCTTATTTTATATGGATGGAATTTATTTTCACGTAAAAGTGTGGATCGTCTTCTAACAGGACACAAACATCTAAAGATTTGTTTATAGTTGATGCAGTTTTTCTGCGCCCTGATTTGGATAAATCTTTTATTGAACCAGCTTCGTTAAACTTTTTTACTAATTTACTGACAGTAGATCTTGTTATGGGATTTCGGTTAGGATATAAATTATTAAAGATATTACTCGTTTCTTGTTGATTTCTACGCATATCACCATATCCTAATATCATTAAAAGCTCAATTCGTTCTTTTCCAGATATACGATCCAAGTTGTCATTGTAGCGATCATAGCCATCTAAATGTATTATTTTACTTCGGCGGAGATAATTATGGCATTTAGGTATAGGGAACATTATCTACATGAAAAATACTCAGTATTTCTTGAGAATTTCAAAAATCGGCCATTTTATGATCTAAAGTCTTTTTTTGTGCTTTTAAAGAGTCCTGGCTAGTATGCGAGTTATTTTGACAAAAGCAGTAGAGAAGCTAGACGCAGAGGCACAAAGATTCGGGCTACGAATAAATGAAGACAAAACAAAATATATGCGAGTGGGGAAAGAAAAACAGAACAACGATAGGTACTCTCTTAAGAATCAAAAATTACAAGTTTGGAATTGTATCAAGCTTCAATGATTTAGGAACATCTATAGGACAAACTTGTAAAGACAAGATTAAAAAAAAGAATGATGAAAGGAAACCAAATTCTTGGCATAAATAAGAAATCATTAAAATCTAAATCGATCAGCATAAAAAGAAAAATACAAATCTATAAGACTTTGATCAGACCAGACATTATTTACGCACTCGAAACAACAACTATAAATAAAAAAGAAGAAGAAGATCTAAAAATAATAGAAAGGAAAATATTGAGAACAATACTTGGACCAAGAGATGGAGAAAGAAGATTAAAAAGAAGCATAGAAATAGAACAGGAAGCAGGTGAAGGAAATATAGTCCGGAATGGATGGGACACATTATGAGAAGAGCACCAACAGAAATATTAAAAAGAATAACAACATGGGTGCCATTGAAGATGAGAACAAGAGGAAGACCACGAAGCAGATGGTGGGATCAAGTAGAGGAAGGTATAAAAGCATTGAAAATCAGAGACTGGAAAACAAAATGCAGAGACAGAAGAAAATGGAGAACTATAACAAATGAGGCCAGGACAGATATAAGATTATAGTCGCACTGATATGAGAGGAGTAATCCACCTCGTCAATATGATTAAACACAGCTCTATTGAGCTAGCCATAATCCCTCGGGATTGAACGGCCATGATGATGATGATGATCGTTATTTAATTTGTGATTGTTTTGAAGTAGCTGTCAAATAAAATATAAAAAGGCTGTCGTAAGATTGCCATTTTCTGATCTAAAGTCATTTTTTGTGCTTTTAAAGAGTATGCGAGTTATTTTGACAGAAAATACAAGAAAAAATTGGCTGCTTACCTTTAATGGCTTTATTCTCTGTATGTAGAGTTTCAACAGTATACTTTTCATCATATTCTTTGTAGAAGTAGAAGGTTAAAGCCTTAAATTATTTATACGGAAAGCGGGACAAATTTTCATGGGAGCAATAATTTGTTTGGTAAGTTAAATTGGGAAGAAATTGAACAATTTTCTGGAACCAAAGGAATAAAATGGAATTTCCATTCACCATCAGCTTCTTGATGGGACGGGTGGAGGGAACGGTTAGTTCGAGTAGTAAAAGAGCTGTTTCGTCGGTAATTAGGAACGGCCTCGCTTTACTACATCGAGCTGTATATACACTTTTGTGTGGTATTGAAGCGGTGCTTAACGAGAGGCCGCTTACTTATGTTTCTGATGATGATGAGTGGGATGTTTAAACCCCATCAAAGTTTTTAAAACCATTACATAGCGTTTCTGACGAGGTTGTTGATTTAGACATCGTCGAGGACATCGAAGATAATATTTTTTTCAAAAATCGTTTCAAGTTTCTACAAAATTTAAGAAAATCATTAAGGGGGAGGCTTCAGAATGAATACCCTGCGAAACTGGTTAATGTAGAATTCAGAAGAAACGAGAGTCTGAAGATGTATGTATGTATGTATATTGGGGTGACATTCACTGAGACCTAAAAGATCTATTGTGCCCCCTTACTTCTACTTAGTTCCTGAGGAAAGTCTCAGAGACTAGTAGCTCCTTTAGTCCTATTTTCCGGAGGAATTTTAGGATATCTGCAGGCTTTAACATAGGTAAATGTCCCTCTTCTATCCAGTAATCTCCAAGGTGTTGTGCCCTAGGATTCTGAATTGCTGTGCAATTCGCAAGTATATGGATGGAGGTTTCTTCTTCCATGCCACAGAATCTACATTCTTCTTCCTCCACTATTTTGAGCTTTTTCAGGTGCCCATACAGGCACAATGTCCCGTAAGAATGCCTGTTAAAACGCTTAGTGCAGTTTTACTTTGACTTATGTATTCATTTGATCTCAACAAGTTTTAATCACCCAGAAGAATCTTTGATTGTCTAAGTCCTACTAGATCGTTCCAATGGTCAGATCTTCTCTTTTCTTCGGCTTTGCCTATTTCTTCCAATATTACATTGGAGCTGATACAGCAAAAGGGTTCCGGCCCCCAAAAGGGTTCCGGCCCCCAAAAGGGTGTTCCAGTCCCCCTCTTTGCTAGTTCATCTGCTATTTCATTTCCTTCCATCCCAGTGTGTCCTGGAATCCACAGTAAGGTGACAATATTGTTCTTGCCTAGTTCATTTAGTTTGCCTATGCATTCCCACACCATTTTGGAACTGATAACACATGAGCTCAGTGCTTTAATGGCTGCTTGACTATCCGACATTATGATAATCCTTTGCCTTCTATATCCTTCATCAATATTGAACTGGGTACACTTTCCTATGTCGTGAATTTCCGCTTGAAAGATACTCGGGGTTTTCCCAAGCTTTCAGAGTGTTTGGTTCCTGGCCCGTACACTCCTAACCCAGTTCCTTCTAATGCTTTTGAGCCATCCGTGTACCATTGAATGGCATTCTTTCCAAGTCTGGTAATGGTATTTGGATCATATTCCTTCTTTTTGCTTAATTCCCTAACGAATTTCTTTGAAAAGTTATACTTTTTCATCATACCATCTTGTGGCATGTCCCTGGTTTTTTGATTTCTAAGAAGTAAGGAGGTGGTTTTTTTTAATGATGTCCTCTCTACTTAGTCTGTATCTTGTTCTTTCTGAAAGACTTTCCACCACCATATGTAGTGGTGTGAGGTTGAGAATAACTTCCATGGCTGCCGTTGGGCATGTTCTCATTGCTCCTGTAATGCACATACAGGCCAGTCTTTATATTTTGGAGAGGTTTTCTCTCGTTGTCAATATGCTAGTTCTACTACTCCACGCAATGGCTCCATAAGTGATAATTGGTCTCACTATGGCAGTGTACATCCAGCTCAGGATTTTTGGGTTACAACCCCAATTTTTCCCTGTCAGATTCCTGCACACCATTAGAGCCATTTTTGCTTTGTATATAATCTCCTTTTCGTGTTTGTTCCACAGGAGATTACTGTCTAGAGTCAAACCTAGATACTTGACTTCTTGTCTCCATTCAACCTCGCTCCCATCAAGTTTAATGGTTTTGAGGTTGAGCTTTCTTTTTTAGTAAAGGCTATTAAGATGGTTTTGGTGGGGTTGATGTTAAGTCCCACTTGCCTACACCAGCTATTTGTATAGTTCAGACCCTATTGTACGATGTCACAAAGGGTATTTTCGAATTTTACCCTGGCTGTTATGACAATATCATCGGCATATCCTTGGCAGCATATTCCGAGGTCAGTCAAACCACACAGTAGTTCGTCAACAGGTTCTACAGGCTCCACATCAATGGGGATGCTACTCCTCCCTGTGGACACCCTGTGGTTGTACATATGGACACAATGTCTTTGCTCGCCCTCGTCTCTGCTACTCTAGTGGTGAGCAGTTCCGATATCCATTTGGATGTTCTGCAGACAACACCTCTTCAATTTAATGATCTTTTGACAGCCTCATGAGGAGTATTGTCAAAAGCTCCTTCTATATCCAAAAAGGCGTATACTACGGATTCTTGGTTGTCTAGAGCACCTCGGATATCCTCCGTCAGTTGTACTAGTGCAGTCTCCGTAGATCTGCGTGCCCGGTAAGCATGCTGATGCGGGTGGAGAGGTAGTCTCTCTAGAATTTCCGCTCTAATATAATTGTTAATAGCTTTTTCCATCGTTTTGAGCACAAACGATGTTAGGCTAATTAGTCTGAAGGATTTGGGGTTTGTTGTGTCCCTTTTTCCATCGTTTGGAATGAAGGTTACTATTGCCCTTCTCCATGCTTCTGGTATATAACCCAGTTCTAGGCTGCTTCGACTGATCCTAACCAAATGTTGTAGAATTTCGTCTTGTCCTTGCTGGAGCAATGCTGGATCTGAAGTCTGAAGATAGGAGAAGTAGTGTTAATTGGTTCAGATAATAAATAACGGATTACTTGGCCTTTGGGAAAGGTTGAGGAATTATATAAAAGAAAGGACGGTATTCATAGAGTAGCAAGAATAAAAACGAGTAGGTAAGGGTGAACTAATTCGACCACTACAGCGTTTGTATCCATTGAGTTGTCTTCTTGGACCAAATCAAACTCGGAAGAAAATAAAAGGTTATCTACAGAGGAAGAGCCACCCACTGAAAATCAAAATAAAATAATAAAAACACGTTTTGGAAGAAAACTAAAAACTCCCTTGAGAAACCATAGTTGATTGGTTTTATTTTAGGGATTTGAACCACCGCACGTTAATTCTGGGGCCGCAGTATGTTGGGACCTTAGTGTAACTATGGTAATTTAATTTGTGATAGTTTTGGAGTAGTTGCCAAATAATAGTATATTAACGACAGTTGTAAGAAGCTTATTACAAGCGAGAAAAAATTGTACAAGCCTGTAATAATGTTTGTAATAACTTTTTCTACGATTATTTTCATTCATAAAAATAAAAAGTCTAACAAGTAACTTTTATTTATTTAACAAAATTCGGGAACAATTTAAATTAAACATTTATTTATAGTAATTAATTGTAAAATTTTGGCAATTATTTATAACTATACCCTTATCCGTGTTTGGTGGTTGTTCAATAATACGCGGTGAATGGTGGGAAGACGTAAACTGTACAGTGTGTTCTTTTTGGACATTGGTATTTTCAGTGTATGTAAAGGTCTGTAAATTACTTTCAATTGAATTTATAATTATATTGGCCGTTGTCGTCTTATTATTTATTTATTCATCGACATATCCTTCGGCTGTTGTTGAAGATTTCCATCCGCCATGTAGTTTAAGAGCCATTAAATCACCACCGGCATCAACCAAAAGAGCGGCAGAAGTTAGTCTTAAACGGTGACCTGTGTACATTTTGGGATCTGGTAACTTTAAATAATCGGCTATTTGTTTAGGAACACTGCCACTTGTTTCGTACAGTTACTTCTTTGATAGTTAAGGAAAAATTGATTTTTTTGCGGTCGAATATCTATATATTGTTTGCACATTTTATAGAAATTTCCGGAAATTACGAAAGATCTACATACTTTGGTTTTCGTATCAGGTATTTTAACCAATAACATGGTACTTAAATCATCAATGTCACTAATTTTGAGATTTTTTAACTCTTCTTTCCTAGAAGCTTCACATATTCCAACAATTGCAATAACCTCAAAATAAAAGTATTATAAGTAGGTACATTTATGTCATACTTTTAAATAACATACCTTTATTAACAAGTACTGTACCTACCTACATCAGGAGCTTCATTTAAAAAAAAGTTTAATTTGATCAGGGTGTAAAATTTTGGATTGTTTGTTTTTAAAACCTTCTGATTGCCTTTTTAAATAAGCTCACAATGTCGGATAATTTTCAATATTAATATTAAGTTATATGTAGTACTATATGTAGTACTATAATTAGTTTTAGTCTTTCTATCATCTCCCAAGTTTTTGGTACGAAGTATTAATGTCAAAGAACCAAAATTTATGTAGGAGCGTAGAATTTTTTGTAAAATGCATACAAATTGAAATTGTGTATTTTCTCGTCGAGCAAGAAAGTAGATATATTTTCCTTTCAATTCGCGAAATTGTTCCCAAGAATCCACAACCGAAACAATATCAATTTACGTACAAAGGCCCAATCAAAACGAGAATAAAAAAGGTGGTGTAATATAATACAAAAGGATCATAGGTGTGAGCATGTACGTTTATTTCACTTTATATTGTGAGATGGAAAATTTAATATAACTTGATGCTACCACATACGTGGTTGAATGAAAAATATGAATTTCATAATGCCTCGGTGTTGGATCTTTCTTAAATACCCTACTACGTATATACAAAATAGGGATTTACGTTCAACTTTGCAAGGATTATTATATTTTATATATTGTTGCTTCAAACGGTTTATAATATGTAGCAACTTTGAATTCGATTCAGTATAATTTGTCACGAATTATATGAAAAATCTTCAATTCCCAAAAAACGAGCAGCATTCTAACAAACCCACTGCTCTTATCGACCTGTAGATAGTCTCAATGAACATGGTTCATAGTTTTACCTTTCATTATCTTCAAAATGGTGTGTCAATAAGGAACTTTCTAATTTTGTTATTCAGTTTACGTTTAAAACATTTTTTTTTCAAAAATCAACAGTATCTTGGAAAATATTCTTAGTTTAAAGTTCCGCGCTGCTTAAAATCATTTCAAATGACCTCCAAAGCGCGCCAAACCGGATGACATCATTCAGTATGATCTTGCCCAGCTTTAGGTTACGAGACACAGACGTTTGCAATTATACATTTTTTGTACTTTTATTTTTTATCACAAATACCTATTTTTTATGACAAATAGGTTTTGTAAAACCATTTTGCATTTTCTATCTCAAATACCTTTTTTAAACCGAAATACCTAGCTTTGCCCGTTAAAATGTTTTCGGTTTCATTTAAATTGACATACATTTTTGAAAAAACCAAAGTGCATAACAACTTTTGTATTTACCCATGTGCTTCAACACCTCGAATATCTCAAGAGACAAATTTTCACTATTTCCAGTAAAATTTGCTACTATAAACATACCAACAAAAGGCAGATTGTCCGAATGCCACTTGTAATATCCTTCATCAGTCATAGAAGTATGTTGTGGGCACAAAAATAATTTCACAGTGTTCAATAACTCACAATTAACCACCAATTTAAAGACTCACAGGTAGATGCTTTCCTTATCGCAAGGGCGATCATACGGTGACGACAAAAGCAATAGCAGATCACTCATACCCGCTTGGAATAATTTGAATTTTTTCGCTTTTAAATTCGTTTTAGTGGCTGTTTGTGATAAATAGTTTTGTTGATGATAGATGTCAGGGCCGGCGAAAGGCTAGTTTAACGCCCGTGCGAAAGGCAAATTTTCCGCCCCCTTCCCCCTCGATTTGATGAAACACATATTTTTAAAATTTTGTAAGTTTTGCAATAACTGTTATGTGGAATCAATTTACAAAGTTAAAATGAAAATACTCAAAGAAAAACTAATACGTTACTATATTCACTTTCATAATCGTGAATCGTGTGTAAATTAAAATACAAAAGAACAGAAGAAAATTATTTATTAAATATTAAAAAAACTAATAATGACACTTAAAGTTATAAACATCTAAAACATTATATTATAAAAATAAACATAATAAAAATATTATCTCAAAAAAGCATAAAATAGCTATTTGTGTATCAAGAGCAGAAAGTAGTACTTTGGCAGTCGAGACAGAAAGTTGCCGCGCGACGCGTCAGCGGAGCGCGGCAATCTGTCGAGACTACCAAAGGACTTTCTGCTCGAAATACACACAAGCTTTTTTTCTACGATCACACCAAAATAAAATTAATTTTTTATTAAAAACGTGTTACTTTCATTACAATATTGAAAGTTTATTTGACATATTAAGCCTATATTTGAAGACAAAAGATTAATTGTGTATTTTGTGTTGCCTACTTATGACAATAGACTTTATGATTTAAAGATTTATGTATTTGAAAAATCAGTAGATATCACTTGTATCCATTTTCTTGTTTTTTAAGTACTTACTGACTTATAGTAAAATATTAATACAATTACACAGCACAGAACTATCTCAAAAAATATTTCAGTGACAATGCACTAGGTTCTTTCTTTGACATAGACATACTTGATTCTTATAATCCGTAAGTTATTTGCAAGTATGTTGTGTTGCCGATCTATTGCCATTGTTTGTACTTAGCAGTTTCCAGATTGCAGTTTCGTGTACCTATGTAGGTACGTAGGCAACACTTATTACATTAATGTCAGATATTTTTTAGATTTCCCTATTTCTCATTTAGTTATTACGGAAAATACTGTTGGATGCTTTAATACATTAGAAAATCAACTGAAATATTTATTTATTCTACAGTTTATATTAAAATAATTACTAGCTCTCTTTTATCTATAAATAAAATTAGGCGTGCGCCAAAGTTACTTTCTGCTTAAGAGCGCCAATAATGTCAAATTATGACAGCTCGCGGAAAACATCAACTTTGCGGTTAGATTTGAGTGTGCAAAAGCCTACTTTGGGTAGTGATCGTAGGAAAATTATATTATTCTACTAAATACAAACTAAATTTAATTAAAATTAACTTTTCTGGCTTTAGTTTGCGAAAAATCCTTAAGAATATTGTCAATATTAATATTCATCATTTGATCAAATTCTATGCTCAACATAGTCAGATCAACTAGGCGGTCTTGAAAAATACTTGAACGTAAATAATTTTTAATTTTGAAAAACTTCTTTCACCTGTTGCCACAGTAACAGAAAGAGTTAATAAAATACGCAAAGTTACAACAACATTTGGAAAATTTGCAGACAAATAATTTTTACACACAAAATTTAAAACTTCTACTGGCGAACTCTCTGAAGGAACAATTGGTGACAAAACACTTAGTTCGTGGTGTAATTCTGTATAATTAATATCAGCATTATCTCCGTCTGTAAGACATAACTCGCAATGTTGACACTTTTTAAAAATCTCTTTACTATCCATATTACAAATACCGCTTATATTAAACAGAAAATCAAAGATTTTATTGTGATTACGCAATAGTTCAAATCTTTCTTCCAGGGAATTTATAGTTTTATCCACAATCAAATAAAAAAAGTTTATTTTAAATGATCGTGCTGGATCGTCCACGGCTTCATCTCTACTTTCCGTAAATTGACGTTTGATTATTCTAGGTCGGATTGCTGCAGTTTCTTCAAAATAAATTAACTTCTACTTCTAAAGTATCAGCCAATTCTCTAGCATATACAAGTACTTCTTCAAATCCCCTGTCACACCTTATATTCTTCAAATATTTTACGGTTTTTGAAAGTAAATCATTTGAGGTTAGTATATCAACTGCTTTCTGTTGAAGATTTTTGCTGATTATATTAATTCTGTATAATATTATGTTATACCAGAGCACGGTGCAACATATAAAATTAATATTTTTATATAAGACACTTTTAGTTCTTGCCAGTTTTTTATTAACTATCTCTTGATTTGGCGCTCCTAGATGTTGGCGCCCCGTGCGGGCGCACGGTTCGCACGGGCCTTCCGCCGGCCCTGATAGATGTGTTCATACAATATATAGCACATTTTTGGTCAACTTCCCTATTGACGTCAAATTGCTTTGAAGTTAAAGAGTTATTAGGTTCGTTCCAACATGAGTCCAAAACTATCAGTGATTGTTATGAACATGCACAGGTGCATTTTAGCGTTCCAACAACAATCCGTGACAGTTTGGTGACTGTTAGTACCTAAACAGTTACAACGTTAAACGCAAACGTTTTGGAAACTGTCGCAAGATTTTGTGTATTTGCCAGGAACTGTAAATCAGATGCAAGCGCAAAGGTGATTGGTGTATTCTGAGCTGTTCAAAACCACGCACTTATCCCATAGAGATACTACAGATAGAGGCAACAAGCCATAGGCCGCTGTGTAAGTGGGAATGTCCGTCTGAACTCCGGTGAGAGAAAAAGACAGACGTTAGAGGTTTTTCTGTCTTTGTCTCTCGTCTATAGCATGCGCGCCATTAGAGAAAGACAGCCTGAAACTATGACTTTCTATCTCTCTCTTATAAGCTGACGGGTTCCGAGCTGGATTGTTGCCTCTATCTGTAGTATCTCTATGACTTATTCATCCAACTAAACTAGGATTGGAGAACTATCGATGGTTTATCGATAATTATCGATATTTTTGACTATCGAAAAAAATCGATAGTTTTCGGTACTATATCGATAGTTGAGAGATGTTTAGGTGAAGAATATAAAAATATATATCATTTTTTCAATTGACATTTTTCCAAAATTTTTGAGCATTTTTCCAAATTTTAACAATTATTGACCATTTTTGACAGTTTTTGACAATTATTGACCATTTTTCAAAATGTTTGACAATTATTGACCATTTTTCAAAATGTTTGACAATTATTGACCATGTTTCAAAATTTTTGACAATTATTGACCATTCTTTCAAAATTTTGACAATTATTGATCATTTTTTCAAAATTTTTTACAATTTTTCCAAATTTCAACATTTATTGACCATTTTTGACAATTATTGACCAATTATGACAATTATTAACAATTTTTGACAATTTTTGACAATTATTGACCATTTTTGACAATTATTGACCATTTTTCACAATTATTGACCATTTTTCCAAATTTTAATAATTATTGACCATTTTTGACAATTATTGACCATTTTTCAAAATATTTGACAATTATTGACCATTTTTCAAAATTTTTGACAATTATTGACCATTCTTTCAAAATTTTGACAATTATTGACCATTTTTTCAAAAATTTTTAGGATTTTTCCAAATTTTAACAATTATTGACCATTTTTGAAAATTATTGACCATTTTTGAAAATTATTGACCAATTAGTACAGTTTTTGACAATTATTAACAATTTTTGACAATTATTGACCATTTTTCAAAATTTTGACCATTTTTTACAATTATTGACCATTTTTGACCATTTTTCCAAATTTTAATAATTATTGACCATTTTTGACAATCATTAACCATTTTTGACAATTTTTCAAAAATTTTGACAATTATTGACCATTTTTCAAAATTTTGACAATTTTTGACCATATTTCAATTTTTTTGACAATCTTTGATAATTATTGTCAATTTTTTAAAAATTTTGACCATTTTAGACCGTTTTTAACAATTTTGGAAATTTTTGACAATTATTGACCATTTTTGACAATTTTTCAAAAATTTTGAACATTTTTCAAAATTTTTGACAATTATTGACCATTTTTCCAAATTTCAACAATTATTGACCATTTTTGACAGTGTTTGACAATTATTGACCATTTTTCAAAATTTTGACAATCATTAACCATTTTTGACAATTATTGAACATTTTTCCAAATTTTAGAAATTATTGACCATTTTTGACAATTTTTCAAAAATTTTGACAATTATTGACCATTTTTCCAAATTTTAACAATTATTAACCATTTTTCAAAATTTTTGACAATCTTTGATAACTATTGTCCATTTTTTTTAAATTTTGACCATTTTAGACCGTTTTTAACAATTTTGGAAATTTTTGACAATTATTGACAATCTTTGATAATTATTGTCCATTTTTTAAACATTTTGACCATTTTTAACAATTTTGGAAATTTTTGACAATTATTGACCATTTTTGACAATTTTTCAAAAATTTTGAACATTTTTCAAAATTTTTGACAATCATTAACCATTTTTGACAATTATTGACCACTTTTCAAAATTTTTGACAATTATTGATCATTTTTTCAAAATTTTTGACAATTATTGGCCATTTTTTCAAAATTTTTGACAATTTTTCCAAATTTCAACAATTATTGATCATTTTTGACAATTATTGACCAATTTTCACAGTTTTTGACAATTATTAACAATTCTTGACAATTATTTGACCATTTTTTAAAATTTTGACCATTTTTGACAATTATTGACCATTTTTGACAATTGTTGACCATTTTTCAGATATCAACTATACCGATGTAAAACTATCGAAAATTATCGATAATAATCGTTAGTAAAAATAGAACTATCGATACATATCGATAGTCGCGACTATCGATAGTTCTCCATTCCTAAACTGAACATATTTTACATATCATATCGTATAGTGCTCCGGTACAGTTTAAAAAATCATGAGTGGCGGAGACAGCACGTTCTTACTTGAGTAATCCATGTTTTTTCAACAGCAATTTGAATCGGGACCCTCAAGTCTCAATAAATAAATAGTATTTGCTTACCAGCCTGAGCTTAATGCGCATAAACACAAGTGTTGCCTTTTGCTGCGCTGTTACAAATTTCAGTAGTACCAGTTACCTTGTAGGGTAATCTGTGATAGTACTACAAATTAGCTGTTACAACAGAGCAGTTGCGGACTTGGTTCAGATTTTCCCAAATACGCGAGTGCGCAAAAACCAATTCGAAATGAATCTGAAGCGCATCCATGATTGTATGTTGGAACGAACCTATTATTATTGTTGCATTTTTCGAAAATATTAGAAAAAATGAAGTTTTGAAAATATTATTTCCTGAAATTTTAGAAGGGAATTAGCCCACTTTGCCTTCTCTGAGGAGCCGCAGTTATATAGAACTGAAAGAAAACCAAAATTTTCTTAAAAACTGTCAGATGATTACTAAAAATACTTCAGGTAGCTTTAAAGATCAAGTTAAGAATTAGTTTGACCCTATTTTGTGGACTATTAATGACAATACCTATACCTTGTTTTTCAACTAGAAGGAGCAATTTAAGAAACCTCAAACACACCACTAAAAGTAACTAGATTGGGAGTATGTTCCGAAAAGGTCGTGTTCAGACTTATTGAACTAATTGACAATTACGGGAAATATAATATATTGTATTGCTCGCAGTTGTCGTGGCCAATGGGGCATCAAGGCTCGTCTAAAATATCGAATCATCATTGGCCATGGGCCATGGCGAAAGTAGTAACCAAATGTCACATTATTATGAAAAAATGTGTAAGTAGTTTATGTAAAATTTGTTGATAATTTGAGGATAAATAAGTATGTAGAAAACGCAAAGTAAACAGAAGTTTTGAACTCGAAAAATACCATATCTAATATTGTACTGTAATGTATGTTAAACTTGATGTTGAAATATTTACAAAAATTAGATTTTATTTGGAATCTTATTCATAATCAACAAGAAAAAAGAAGCATGGACTACAGATTTTGTTTATCAAACTGAATAAATAATAAAAATGGCAATTAACTTGGTTGTAATTTAATACTTTGTTAAAAATAAAACAATAAACAACAAACGGAAAAAAGTGGTAATAAAGATTAAACTAATGAATATTCGGGGGTAATATAACTAGTGTTACGATTATGATCGATGATAGGCCGAGTTAGAGCCAATGAAGATTCTGATGGCTCTAACGAGTAGTATCTTCGATAATTATTCATAGCACGAGTTATATTTGGGGAGAGAATATACCTAATTAATGCCATCAGATGAAAAAATTGCATTCTTGGTGAATTTTACGCAGCAATATTTTCAATGTCAAAACTGACAGTACCGTTTTTTCATTAGTGGGCCATAATAATAAACAATGGCGTAGGTAGTAGCACGTGGTGATAGAACTATAATCAGTTTTATAGCCTCTTACTACTCTATTTCAGCCAATTAAAATCGTAGAAAAAGGGTCAGATGACACATGAATTGTATTCTTATATAAATAAACACAAAAATGACAGATGACGTTATCAGTTGTATAAAAAAAGTTGTGTAGCACCGGCGGCAATCTGGCAGCAGAAATGCCAACTCAAATTAAAATCGCTCCTCATAGTACCTATAAAAAGAAGGTATAAGAACAAGAGATCAATAATGGAGTAAACCATCTCAAATAAACAGCTGGTAGAAAAACCGGTGCAAAATTGCTATATTACCCAAAAATTGTCATGATGAAGTGCTTCTTAACTCGACTACGTTTAAGCCACTCATCCATCTTTTCAGCAACGAATCTGACCCAAATTGTGACTATTGCAATGTAATGGAATGGAATCGAAAAGAAATAAAAAGCAAATTTTTTTAAACTATAGGTATATATATATACATATATATTATACTGCACGAAAAGTATAAATTTTGTGTAATAAAAAATAATTCCAGACTCTTATTCAGCGAGCTCGAAAATATAAAATAAAAGTGGTTTTAGCGATTAGTACTTCGTGGTCACTAGTGATGAGCAAAATTGGTCTTGGTCTTGCAGTCTCTGTCTTGGTCTTGCGAAATAGCAACCAAGACCAAGATTATCATTAGACTAGCAAGACCAACACCAAGACCGAATGAACAAGAACAACAGCAATACCAGGACCGAATATGCAAGACCAAGACCAAATACACAAGACTCAACTGAAAATTCTCACTTCAGAGCGTATCGTCACCTTTCTACGAAAACCTCGTAACTACATTTTTTTCGAATTGAGATTATTAGTGAAATACACTCCTCAACAGTAATAGATGTTTTTGATGATTTCCCGAAAATAGCCATTTTTCAGATACGAGGTTTACATAGAAAGGTAACAGCGTTAACATATGCTAGAACAAAATATTTTTGGTAGTTGGAATCTTCAGTTTCCTTTTTTAAGTTTTAACTTCATATTATAAAAAAATAAGACAGATAAAATGACCCAGACCAAGACTGGATACGTAAGACCAAGACCAAGACTAAATAAGCAAGACCAAGTCCGGACATATTTGAGCAAGACCAAGAGTGGATCAGCAAAACCAAGACCAAGACCAAGACCAAGATTGTCCAAGTCTTGGTCTTGGTTTGCTCATCACTAGTGATTACATACTGCTATTTCTAAGCGACTTTTTGGGGATGTCCCGCTTTCCTATAACACAGAATACAGGATGTAATCTTCAAATCTATATGAGTAGGTCTACTTATTCAAATAAAAATTCCTTTTGACCAGGATACATTATTTCAGATATTCGAATACAAATTGAAATTTAATTTCATACTAAACTCTTCCTAACAGAAAAAACTGCTTTTTAATATGTATCAAAAGAGTTAATATTCTTTATAGGGCTACTTTCAACTGCAGTTCACTGCAATGAGGTTAGATTGCCTTTTGCAGGTGTCTCAATTTATCATAGAAATGTTGTTATCAGTGTTAGAACTACATTTTTGAAATGCATATCTATAATCTGAATTGCATTGTGTCTAAAATAAACTTTTACAAGAATCCCAAACAAAACGCCTATCTTCAGATATTTTTATCACCGGTTTTCAAAGTTTTAAATAGGACAGAACTATAAAATGTTTATTTACCCTTAAAGCGGCTCAAAGAGTCCTCGAGCACAGCATAAGAACCTAATCCTAATGCAAACTCCATTTCCACCAGTCTCCAACATCTTATCTAGACCACATACACAATCCACTCTGTAGCTCAATCTGAGCAAAATCAACTTACAATCACGCTCGATGTAGTGACAATTAGAGACGATCTTCTGCGAAATGCAAAAAAGCTGTTACAATTAATTAAACTCTTTAATTGTAGTTAACACACTA
This sequence comes from Lochmaea crataegi, assembly GCA_947563755.1. Taxonomy (NCBI): domain Eukaryota; kingdom Metazoa; phylum Arthropoda; class Insecta; order Coleoptera; family Chrysomelidae; genus Lochmaea; species Lochmaea crataegi. The sequence continues at coordinate 3,789,622 of OX387435.1, forward strand.
CACACTTAGCTAGTGTCAGGTAATTGTTATAGTTATCATAATTAAAATAATTTCACAGACAAATTTTAATTGCTAGAATTAAATTGCTAGCTTACGAAATGTAATTTCAGAAAAAAGTCTTCAGAAAAAAAATCTTAGGGCAATTCTACAAGTTTGATTATGGTTAGCGAGAATTTCTCTATTAAATCAGTTTACTTGGCCTGTTTTTCTTGGTGTAACTATTAAGCACCTAGGTACTCAGTCAATGTCTGCAATTAGTGGCAAAGCGACAACGGGCGCAGCTTTTTTCTTGGTAATTAGTGGACATTTTGGGGCCCTCATGTAATGTGCAAAATTTAGATATTTCTTAATCTTAAATCAACTAGATAATGCTCTGAGACTCTTATAATTGTAAATCACATCCACATTTTATCAGTGGTGAACGGTATTTTTAAATAAAAAAATACATAGGTATCATGTTGGATTTTAGTTGGCAACCTCGCTCCCTTACTCAGGCAATATGTAAAGCCAATTTTATCAATGGACAAAGGATCAAAAGAGGTTGAAGTTCTCTGAATTTTTTTTTGTTAACCTTGCAAACTATTTGCTGGAGTTACAAACTTAACGAAAGAAAGCTTTGATGATTGGAAGCTTGGAAATGACTAAAATCATTAGTACCTACCGTAATTAGAATGAAGCAAAATAATGGTAGCTCTGAAGTTTCTTCTTCTTACAGGGGACAGGTACCTATAGTTTATTTCAGAAAGGTATAGAGTAATAAAACCTCATTAGGTATGCAAAGGGAGCACATAGTGACCCAACCAATATTGAAGCCACTTTCATAGTTTGGCATTGATTTCATTGTAAAATTCTTTCTTTTTATCACGTGCAGGAAGTACCACCCGGGTTAGGGTCAGTATATGGGTTTAGCCTATTGTTACCCATTCACAAACACTGAAAATAGTGTGCCAAAGGCGTGCCGGTAGGATACTCGTAAAAAGGAAAGAATTTTATTTTAACAGAATAAAAATTAGGCATTATGTACATAGTATTAGGTACACTTATTTTTTATTGAACATTATACAGAAATTAAATTATAAAAAATCATAATATTCTTCGTCATCTGAGGAACTGTCATCTATTTCAAGACCTACGCCTATGGCCGACACCGAAATTGAGCCGAACTGGACGGAATTCCCCATTTTATTACTCTATACCTTTCTGAAATAGACTATAGTAGAGGTATCAATTGCTGAACAGAGGCGGCAGATCCTTATCAGCCCATGTGCGACAAAAGTCTAAATTCATGCACTCCTGTCTTCAACTCAACCTATAAATACCACTCTGTAGATAATTACTTAGTATTTCATCTTCAGAATTGGGGTTTTGAAAAAATAAATCATATATAAGTTTTATAACAAAACTATTTTTTTTTCGCAATAATTCAAAGGTTATATAAAAATTTTTGAATCCAGTACCGACGACACGCCGACAGCTCCCAAACAAACCCGAGCGCGTGTGACGTCATAATGTTAGTTTTCACCATTATTTACGAATACTACAAAAACAACTCCTGACAAAATGTTTATAAATGTTCCCCAAGATGAAAAACGTCGAAATAAATGGTTATAAGCAGTGCACCGTGATAATCCCAAAACGAAATCGAATTTATTTGTTGTTAAGATCATTTCGATGTAAGTATTTCATAACACCATTGCTATTAATTATTATTAATCTAAGTATACAAATCAAATAAGTAGAGTTCAGTCAATGAATTTTTTCAACTGGACTTCAAATCATAACCATTAAAATCATAGCATTAAACGTCATTTTCAAAAAAATTGGTTATCATAAATATATCAACATCAGGAATATTATCAGACTTTGCCTTTATAAATCCTTTATCACACGTAGCAAATCGGAATCAATTAACAAATCGTTTTTTAGCAGTAAATTTTCAATATTATTGTCAAGTCACGTGTAATAGCCGTAAACGCTGTACTGCTATTGAATAGCTATAACATTATGACGTCACAACTATGGTGAGCAATTGTGACGCGTTCATAGTCACGTGTTTTCTTTTAAAATTTTATCAATTTTTAATTGTTTATAATCAATTGAAAAAAAAAATTTCGCATTAAAAATCAATATTATTAATAATAAAGTTTTAAAATACATAAAAAAAATCAATAATTTTTTTGTTCAAATTCCCAATTGACCGAAAGTAGGTAGGTAGGTAGATATCTAAATATTTGAAAGATATATTGTTGTGTTTACTGGTGAAATTTGGAAAAAGAAGAAGAGGCACATCCTTTATTCCAATTTTCAAGGTTTTTGTATAACAATTAAACAATATTTTGCTCGAAGAACATCAAATTCCTACCAGATACTTCTACCTTTGGCGAATCCACCAAATTTTTCTCTTTCTCCTAAAGCGAATTGAAATAATTTTAATGAAATGTATTCAAAAATAATAAATGCTAATGTTATTTTCCCAGAGTCTTTTATCTGCAGCAACAGAGAAAAATGTGAATTAAATGAAACTATCCGCCACTATCAATTAATGATATCAAAGACCTCAAAACGAGAAATCCATCTAAAGAAAGAAAAACCGAACGAAATTGTACGTAAAATAAACAATAAAACAGAAAAGATTCCTTTAAAGAACTGAAATAAAAGCAAAGCGTCGAATTCAGTGCCTGAAAAAGCCCGGCTATTCCTTCCTATTCTCTTCAAATTTCTTTCCCAACCGTCGAGCAAAACTGATTCTTTCTCGCGATCCATTAAAATTATTTGAACACACTATGCTGTATGATATACATAGCAGAGCGAGACGGAATTATGCCCTTTAACGGAACAAAGAGAAGGACGGAGATCGGGCGGGGCTACAGGAAAGCGGGGGCGGATACAATATGGCGGATAACATCCCCCACTTTTCCCCCTCCGTTCTCTCGGCATCGTGCATTGAGAATTATAATTGCATATAATATGTATGTGTGTATATGAAGTGAGGAGACTCCCGAGCATGGTGCCATATTTCACCGTTTCAGCCGTTTTCAGGCATTTCAGGCGTTTCTTTCGGAATTCTTGAGTGGGTTTCAGCTTCGTATAAAAGTTATTGTATTAATTACCATCTAATTAAGGGTTATTTATAGTCCTGGTGAATTGGTCGCTAAGCTTGTTTTTGTGTTCGAATTGATGAAATATATTCCATGGACAAAAGATAGCTAAGCTTTTGTGTTGGTTACTAGATGAAAAAAGTATTTCTGAAGTTGAAAAGACCCATTAAATTGTATTCGGTATATTGTTAAACGTCACATTGAATTTATTTCAATACTTTTTATGTTTTTAAAGGTTTTCTATCACAGATTTACTATGAAAATAGACAATTTTTCCATAAAAACTATCAATCCCTATTGCTGACTAGCCAGACTAAAAATTTTATGATCTATTATTTCAAATAGCAATATATTCGCTTTTAGGCTTTATTTTTCAATCCTTCATTTATTTATCTCAAAAATCCTACCTGTGACTCTTCTAGGATAAATAGGTGTCCCAAAAAGAAGAGCGACTATCTGTATAAACCTCTGGTCAGCTGATGAAGCAACAACCTTTGTATAGTTTTGTTTCAAATGACCTGTAGATGTCGCACAATGGCTAAAAACCCATGACTTATGATTTCTCAGTTATTTTAACATTGAAGTATTTATCGTGCTATCGTGCATGGAAAACAAAAACAATGTCCAACAAAAGACCTCGATGATAGACTACAAAATGGTCCGAATTTTCGTTAGGTGTAAAATGGACTGTGAGTTAAATGAGCTATAACATATTCAACTTTCCCAATAACATAGGTATCTGATCTCCTTAGAGACAAGTGCAGCCTAAATACTGTTATAAACTTTTTAGCTGACATTGAGATCTTTATACAGTGCTTCTCAAAAATCCCCTCCCCCCTCTTTTCTTTTGAATGGTGATACTTTGACTGATTAAATTTGGAGGGTGAAAATAAACTAAGTAAGCTTCTATACTAGTGGTAACAGGTGACGTCATAGGCATCGGTGACGTCACCAGGCAACTGAAACCAATAATATTAAATGGGACCTTATGGAAAGTGACACCTCGTTTGAAAGGTATTTAGAATACCTATTCAATCATACTAATTTTTTTTGGATTTATGATGTTTTTGATGGTTAAAATAAATAAACACTAAAATTTGAGTTTCGCTTTTAATTAATAAAGATTCAAAAGTCCGCCTATGGTTAATTGTCAAAAAAGTTGAAGTTTTTTAATTGACGTTTTCACACAGTTCCCATTAAAAGTAAATGTCTGGGCAGGTATTTTGGGAAACCACATAGTCGGGCCTCTTTTTTTGAACTCTAATTTAACCAGTGAAGTATATCTCGAGATGTTAGAAAACGCAATTGAACCGTTAATTCTTCAATTCTGGAAGATAATCCAGATGAATTTGGTAACTTGGAAATAACGTTCCAACAAGATGGTGCTCCTGCACACACATTTTATCGAGTCCGACAAGAGTTTAATAATATATTGCCAGGAAGTAGATGGAGCACATTTTGAACAATTATTATAAGAACTTGTTCTTAAATATTTATTAATTGAAAGCGAAACTAAAATTTTAGTTTTTATTTATTTTAACCATCAAAAACATCGTGAATCCAAAAAAAATAGTATGATTGTATAGGTATTCTAAATACCTTTCAAACGAGGTGTCACTTGCCATGAGGTCCTAGTTGCCTGGTGACGTCACCGATGTCTATTACGTCACCTGTTACCACTAGTAGAGAAGCTTACAATAGTTCATTTTCACCCTCCAAATTTCATCAGTCTAAGTATCTAAAGAAAAGAGGGGGAGGGCACTTTTGAGAAGCACTGTATAGGTACAGAGCGCGGCTAAATTATGGAACAAATTCATTATTTAGCAATTAATTTATTTTAGATAAAAATCCAACAATAGGTCGAATTTTAATTTTAAATGCCGATTTTTTTAATAATGTGCGAAAATGATGACGTAATCGTTGATTTTTTTTTAAATTTAAATGTTGTTCTTGTCATACCTCATTTGAGAGATCTTTTAATAATGTATTCAGCAGTATCATACTTAACTGACTAATGTTTATACAGGGAAAATAAAAAGTGATTTAATTTCATCAGAGAATAATCTTACAATAATGCAATATTAAATTAATTAATAGCTAAATTAAATGCTCAAAATGCCATTCTCCGGTCTCTTGACAATAAGCAAATCGACGAACACATTCTATTCTTTTTGCACATTACGAATAACTTCCGGAGTAATTCTATTACCTTCGTCTCTAATTCAGTCTTGCAACTCCTGTAGATTTTGCGGTTTATCTACATAAACCTTTGATTTTAAATAGCTCCGTAGAAAAAATCTAGAGGTGTAAGATCTGGAGATCTTGGGTGCCACTCTATTGGTCCTTGTCTGCCAATCCACCTCCTAGGAAAACACTGGTTTAAAAACTCGCGAACATCACGTGCATAATCCGGGGGTGCACCATCTTGTTGTAACCAGGGTGTCTATTCACTAGGAAGTGAGAGCTACTAGGAGAGTAAACTCTTATTAAGTGCTCATGCGCGCTCTCTCAAAATTGATAATACCGTAATCAATAAACCCAAGAGAGAGCTCACATACCTACTCCTATGCTATGCGCCTATTCTACTGGGTAAACTCAAGAGAACGTGATGGAGTGGATATGCGATTGCAGTTCTACGAGCAAAGTGTGAAAAAAAATAGGACATTACGATTATCTAACTTCAATTTTGTTCTCGTTATTTTTTGTAAGCAATTTCTTAAAACTAATAAAATAATAAGCCATCTATTTTTTTTGCTTTCCAAATCACAGGTCACCCAAAATCTATGGTTATGTACGTTTATTAAACAGTAATGAAGTTAGCATTTAACATAAATCCCATATGAAAATCATGGCAACACTGCGTAGATACTGAGAGAGTAGTTGCACCGTCGTGAATACGGTTTAGCGGTAGCATGTGAGCACTGTGAGCAGCGACAGAGAGAATGCGATCTCCTAGGAGTAAGCTCTCAGACGACAGCTCTCTCGACTTAGTAAATAGGCACCCAGATACTATCATCTGATAAGTTAGGATTGTTGGCATTGGGAAACATATTGGCAAGGACTGGTGTAACTTCTGTTCGCAGAAATTGCAGATAACGTTCCCCTGTAAGGTTTTAGAAAATAAGGACCAATAATTGTGTCATTAATTATTCCCGCCCAGACATTCATTTTCTGATGGTGTTGAGTATGACCTTCAGTCATCCAGTGAAGATTATCCTTACTCCCAGTATCTGCAATTTTGACGATTTACTGAACCATTTAGGCAAAATGTAGCCTCTTTAGAAAAAAGGAAAATTGTTTGCAAAATAATGAATTTGTTCCATAATTTAGACGCGCTCTGTATTTAATTCTTCTGTATACGTGTGTATGTAATGCAACTACTCTTGTGTGTGTGTGTGTTTGAGTCAGTTCCTGAATGGTTTAGATTCACCATTGGTCTCGGTAGGTGGCGCTGCAATCGCGGATTCAGACTGAATTCTCCCTAAACGACTGGACCGATTTTTATGAAATGGTGTGTGTGTGTTTGGGCCAGTATCCCTGAATGGTTGATATCCACAATTAATCTCAGTATGTCGCGCTATAATCGGGTTCACACTGAATTCCTTTAAAATTCCGGATAAAAAATATTTTCACATTTATGCATTTATGTATATTCTCAAATTTGACTCTAAATCAAAATTTCAACCACAATAGCGCTACAAAAGAATTGACATACAATTCACACAAAAATCATCAAAATTATACGAGTCGGTACCTAGTTGAAGAGATAACCACTTTTGAAAATATGTCAAATTCGGCGATTGTAAATTGCAGCGGCGGTCAGAGTTTCTATAATCCTTACATGTAAATTGCAGCGAATGGTCATGTATGGGTTCGTAGTAACTATGTAAATTGCAGCGCACGGCCAACAAAGAGCGTTATTCTTACCCTAGTTAGATTTGAAAAAGTTGTAAAAACACCCCTTTTTCAAGTTTTGCTCCCATTTTTTCGAGGTTTGCCCCTATGTTTTAAGGTGTTTGCCCCTATTTTCCTGAGCTTAGAGAGGGTTGGGGTTAGGTTTTGTTAGGTTTAGTTGAAAAAGTTGTAAAAAGTTGTAAAAACACCCCTATGTTTCAAGGCTTGTTCCTATGTTTTAAGATTTGCCCCTATTTTTTCTAGGTTTGCCCCAATTTTTCTGGGTTTAGAGGGTTGGGGTTAGGTTTGGTTAGGTTAGATTTGAAAAAGTTGTAAAATCACCCCTATGTTTCAAAGTTTGCCCCTATTTCTAAGGTTTGCCCCTATTTTCAGGGTTTGCTCCTATGTTTTATGGGTCGCCCCTATTTTTTCGAAGTTTGCCCCAATTTTTCCAAGGTTTTCCCCTATTTTTAAGGTTTGCCTCTACTTTCTCAATGTTTGCCCCTAATTTTAAGGTTTGGATAAAATATAAAATCTACTTATTTATATATAGGTAAAGGGGTGGACAACCACATAACGGGGGCGGCACCGAGTTGCGCCACCAATTAGATTAGGTTCTTAATCTATAACAACTCCAGGAATAGATAAGCTGTAACACCTGTTTAGTGAAATTCTTAAAAGAATTTAATCGCTGCAATTTACAAGTCGGATTAAAATCTCAAATTTGACCATCGCTGCAATTTACAGATTCTATTATCAACTCTTATCAGGTATACGGATTAAGGATTACCAAGCGCTGCAATTTACATCTGCCCGTCAAATTATTGGTGGCCGAATTATTTTGACGGTTAGTATAGTATATTATACATATAATAAGTCTATTGTGACACGAGTATGGAAATTTCGAGTGTCTTAATAGATATTAAATTTGAGTTGCAAACAATATTTTTTGTACACCCATACTTTAATTTTATCATTAGGGAACTGTATACTTTAAAACCCATTAGCGCGTAGTGTTGCCATACCTATGGCTACAACAAAAACGACACCATAATATAAGTCCTTAGAAATAACAAATCTGTTTAGATAGTGGGGATTATAGGCCAATCGTTACTTGAGGGTTACAAGAAAGTGGGCAATACGAAATATTTAGTTGTTTTGCAAATAGTGTAGGAGTACGGTCTGTTTTAAAATTGTTAAGGTTATGTGTTATCGAAAATATGGACATAGATACCATTCGAGTACCCAAGTAAAATGTACACCACATTTTAATGTATTTTTAAAACGAATGTTTGCTATGTAGTTTGTATAATAACAGTGTTGTTGGACGGCAACGCTACGCACTTGTATTATCTAAAATAATATTTTTATTCTAGGAGAGGTTTTTCACTGGCAGAAGCGCTAGATATTATTGAAAATAATGAACTTGATGGAGGTACCTTTTTAGAACCTCCTGATGTAAATGTGGACACAGACGAGGACTCCGCAGATGAAGAGAGCGGATAGGACTTGAGAAAAACGACGGACTGTTATACATACGATGGATGGACAATGCGGTTGTAATCATGATTTCATACTCAACCAGTCAGTCATGTCAAACGATATTCCCGGAAAGATAAAAGGCACATTTATACTCCTATACCATAAGTGATTGCTCAATATAATAAATACTTGGGGGGAACTAATCAGATGGATCAAAACGTAGCTTGCTATCGAATTAGCATTCGTGGGAAGAAATGGTATTGTCCCTTTGTAACGTGGCTGCTAGATATGGCACTGCAGAATAGCTGGATATTACATATAATAATAGTAAAAATGAGAAGATAAGCCAACTAGATTTCAAGATGGAAGTCGCTAATGCCTTTATTACAAACTACACAGTAAAAAGTCTTTGATACATTTTACACTCTGGTTCATGCTTTTTGGTGACCAACCAATCTTAAGTAAATATACTTAAGTTTTGTGATAATATAATATCACATTTTTGTTGTAATTTGTTATTCACACGATTCTGAATAGAAAAAATTTTTTACCCACAATTTACATTTTTGTTGTAAAAGCAAATATTTCATGTAATTAAATAATTCATTACATTGCAATTACATTTGCAATGCAAATATGCGTGTCAAATGCAATGGACAATACACAAGTTCGCACAACATAACCACTGGTGTTCTTCAAGGGGAAGTTCTTAGCCCTCTTCTTTTTGCATTGTTTTTAGCAGATATTGAAGATTTTTTCAGGGAAAGTGGGGCTGTCGGCATTAACATCGACAACAGCAATGACCTTCTTATGCTATTATATGCGGATGATTTAGTGATCTTGGCAGACTCTGAAGTTGATGTAAGCAACAAACTTAAAATGTTAGAAGTATACACATCTAACAATATCTTATCAGTCAATACTGAAAAAACCAAAATCATGTGTTTCGCGAGAGGTACTTATCATATGCGAGATAATCATTACTTCACATTTAACTCTAATCGGTTAGATCTAACCTCATCATACACATATCTAGGTGTCACCTTTTCGTCTTCTTCTTTGTTCCGAATAATGTCTGAATCCGCTATAACAAAAGCAACACAAGCCATAGGCGCTGTAATCCCAGTAATGGCTAAAACTAAAATTGATTCATGGACTACACGCATGCATCTATTTGATTCGCTAGTTTTAAGTACCATAAGCAATGGCATTCCAATTTGGGGTTTACGCTATACTGATGCCCTGGAAAAAATTCAAACCACATTCCTAAAAAGGGTTCTCCTTCTACCTGCTAACACCCCTGACTTCGCACTGAGGCTTGAAACCGGCCGGGTAAAATTGTTATACAATATTTTTAAATTAGCATTAAACTGGCTTTTAAAGATTTTATTAATGGATAACACAAGACTACCAAAAATTTGTTTCAAAAGACAATCACAGTTGGAAGAGTGCGATAAAAGGTATAACTGGGCCCTTCAAATTAAACAAATCTTTTGTCAAATTGATGCTTTGAATTTTTGGGACAACATTACATATTGCAATATTAGAAACAACAAGAAAAATCTTCTAGTTCGTCTCCGAAATAAACTTTTTACCAAAGATTGTAACCTTCTAGATAACTCTTCTTTCTTAACAATATTTAAAAAATTTTCTATATCAACTTCTGCACAAAACTACCTCCATTTGAGACTTCCATTCCATATCACCAGAACAATAGCTCAATTGCGTCTTTCTAACAATTACATGATAAAATTTTCTTGTAGGGGAGCGGTATATCTTATTAATCCGGACGAAATCTGTACAATTTGTAATCAAAGGCTTCCCGAAACCATCTATCATCTTCTATTAGATTGCCCAATATGTAGCTCTATGAAGCCCCCTGACTTGACACTCTTGCAAAGTCCAAATTCCTTACTCCTTGCATTGGATAATTTATCTATTAGCTCTGCAAAAGCTATAGCATTTCACATTCAAAATGTTTTAAAACTCCGAGCATTTGTCTTGAATGAATAATCTTGAAATATTTCCTTACTCTTACACAGTTTATATGGGTATATTATGTATGTGATTGTATGTATGTATAGGTATATTTTTTTTTTCTTTTTATTTTTTACTGAATGTATTATATTTTATTTGTTCACTCTTGCTATGAAAATGTATATTTTTTAGAAGCAATAAATTATTGAATTGAATTGAATTCATTACATTGAACAAGTGAATTTTACTCGTACGTATGTGTGAACTTCACGTCATCCCTGTATGTTTTGTTACAGAAAAAGTGTAAATTTGCAAGATTCACAGTAATTATGTAATTTTATTTCACATGATTAATGTAGATTTTATATATATTTGTAAAATTAAACAATTTTACCGATACAATAAAAATGCAACTTTCCTAAATTTATGTGAAATTTACGGTATATATGTGGTTCTATTTTACATGGTTGATGTAAATTTCCTGTATAAATGTGAAGCTAGATATTTTTAGTAATACACTAAAGATGTGAATTTTCCTAAAATATGTGAGATTTACAAAATCAGAGTAATTTTGTTTTACACGGTTGATGTAAATTTCCCCTATAACTGTAAAGCTAGGAATTTTTAGTAATACAATGAAGATGTGAATTTACCTGAAATGTTTCAGAGAATCGATGTAATTTTGTTTTACATAAATAATGTAAAGGTCGATTCATGTACCGTATATTCGAAACATTTAATATTTTAATTCCAGTAATCCCAGAATGTGAAAATTTTTAATTTTTTAACTGTCTTCTGTCAAAATTCACACACCCACAACAGTTAAAAAACAAAAATTTTGACATTCCGTGATTATTCAAATTTAAACATGAAATATTTCAAATACGTTACATGAATCGACCTTACATTTTCCTTAGACTTCTGAAATTAGAAAGTTTAAGTGTTATTGATGTATGAAATTGTCTTATAAAAGGTAAATCTTTTAAATTAGATAATAGCAAACAATGTCTAAGCGTTTAAAAAATTTATTGAAATAAAATATATAAATTCACAATTTATAAAATACTTAAAAAATAAACTCATCTGGTTTAATACATAAATAAAATTATTAATTAAATACTTAGAGGCGCCTTCTAAGTATCTAATTATTAACATAGGTACATACAGTGTGCCCAAATTAAGTTTTCAAATGAAATGTTGAAATTTCTGATGTGACAAACATGTATTATATTATTATTATATATATTATATATTATATATTATATATTATTATATTAGATAGTTTTAATATGGTTACAGTGAAAAACTTAAATTTAGACCTAATATCATTATTACTTTTATTATTGTATTATTTGCACATTTTAATGGAAATCCAAATTTGAAAAACTAACATTTTTGACACTAAATACAATTTATTACACGGCATTTGACGAACAAAAGAAATTCTTCAAAATTTTAGTAGAATCATATTCCATATTAGATATTTTTTTATATCTGATCGAATATCTCCCTAATATTATCAACTATAGTAAGTTTGGACAAACTGAATAGAGAAACAGAAAGTACATAATTCTCTATCAAGCAAGAAGTACCTAACTATAATAAATAAATATAAAAGGTAAAATAAATATGAAAACTCTTTGAAAAAATACATTTCCTTATAGTCACCGTGACAAAAAACTTACTTATGAGGATTTGGTTATTGAGTTAATTAAAGCAATCACCTTTTTTTGAATTGTTGAATTTTTTTGATTTGGTTCCTCCATCTGGGTGAATTTTCAAAAAATATCTGAATCATTTCTAGAACACACGAAATTTCTTTCGGATATTCTAGATTATAAATGACATAAAGCGCGAAGCAAAACTTCAGTGCTTCTGGAAAACTTGAATCAACTATAACTGGTACCTTTTCGAAAAAGATTTTGTTGCTTCCTCCTAAAAACCAATTTATAGGTTAAATTATATCACTTTATCGATCCGGTGAAACTTAGTCGCACATTTGTCATAGCTTTAGTTCAGTTACAACGTGAGTTTCAGGTTGTTTTAGTATCGTCTACAGTTTAATGGAAAGATGGAAAGTAATAAAAATATTTTGCTTTGTCAAACATAAATTACAATTACTATACAATTCTATGACGCGAAGTTTCGCCAGACCTTGTACATTTTTTGTTAAAGAGTTCAGTGTAATTACATGAGCAAAATAAATGGGAAAGAATGATGAGATATTTTATTAGTCATACGTGGTAAATAACCCAATATACTTTGTATTTTAAAATGTTCTTTGTAGAATTCAATAAATCTAAATCAATAAACTAAACTTTTTGTAAAGAAAAAAAGCTCAATTCTTTTTCCTAAAATGAATATACTTTATAAGTAATTATTCCATAAAAAATGATAAAAATTTCGAATTTAAGTATTTTTTTTTACCATATTATATTGGTTCTAAAAATTGAGTTTTTTCATATGAAATAGGTAGTTTGGATGTAAAAATATATTGAAAATTGAAAAAAAAATTAATTCCCCCTTGTTACTTTTTAACAATCTACTTAAAAATAATATCTAAAATGTTAGTGGATATCAGCTGTTCAAGAAGCTTTAATTTACATTTTTTTTTGAAAAATATTTGTTTATTTGTACATTGCTTTACTTCACTTACCTATATTAGTTATGCAAGGTGACAATTATCAATTTTTACATCATTTCTTGAATCTTCCTGAAAAGAAAATTAATAGTATTACTAAACCATTATTATATTATTTTATTTAAATAGGAATCAGCTTTCATATTACGAAATAATTATAGTTATAGTAATGTACGTTTACCTTAATCTCCCTATAGAGGTGAGAAATTTCTTCCTTAAAGTGCATCTCCGTTATATAGAAGGATTCAAATCTTGAAACAAATTAATTCGCGCGTTAATGGGTTAAGAACTAACGGATAAACTGCAGAGAACTGCCAAATTTAATCAGTTTTAGATCTGTCAGATAGATATTCATACCCATATTGGATATTGACCGAATATTGGACAGTTGCATTCCTATATAATGGATGTGAGCTTGTATCTTATTCAAAAATCTATATCTTTACCATCAAGAAGAATGTGTGTTTATTTTAAAAATTTATCACAGAAAGGCATTGGTTGACATAAAAATCTCGAGTATTTTGGAAATGAAGAGATGAAGAGATCCGTAATTTCATATAAAGATAAAGTAATGTAGGATAGAAAAAGCAGAGGCTCAAGTAAAAAAAGATGCAGCATATATTTCATCTGAGCTGACCAAGATAAATGGGGAAAAGAAAGATTAAATCTCTTTATAGAAATTACAGAAGTTAACAAAGACAGAGAGTAATAATAGTATTGTTTTATAGGGACGCAGCCATCGGGGGGCGGGAGGCACGGGCCTCCACCGAGATTTTTTACAGAATAACACAAATATTGGTTCTAAAAATCGATTCAGCTGCTGAGTATTTTAAAATGACAATGACTTTTTCTTAAACATCGAGAAACCATTCGAAAATTTGAATTTTGATAACTTCACAGCTTCTATAAGAGTTTTTCAACAAAACCGTGTTGAAAGCTGAACTTGTGCTGTGATATAAAACATACATACCTATACCAGAAACTGGAACTGAACAAAGTGTATTTCGAATGTGTTGCCAATATATTCTATAAAAAGACTTTTATAATTCATTTTTTATTTTTTTTTAACTTTGCCTACTACAACCTCCCCCAAGTAACAAGATACCATCGGTTTAGGATTCGCCACTAAAATAAAGTTCCTGCATACACCCCGTTACATGATTTGCGACTATATGAGCTTCTGCCACTCCAAGCAATTCTTAGCAAGTGGCTGTTACCACCCGGTTACTAGTTATTTGGAATAAAAATACCCAAATTTGAAGTAGCGAATGTGTTGATATTTTTAGTAACTGGGACTAGACACATGCTACTAGATACATGTTACAAAGCGGCAATAACTATAAGGTAGCATTAAAGAGAAGGCTGCTACCAGCTAGTGCCACTAAAATATGTGTTTAAAGTAATTGTTACCAAATAGTAGACGCGACTATGGTGTGTTACTATAAAGTTACGGGTACTATACCATTTTTACGTTTCGCCACTATGGAGTAGTAGGAACTGAAAAAAGTTTCTTCATAGTGGCGGCTACTATATGTACTCAACTTATCCGTTATTTTTTATACGGTATATAACGTGCGATATTTATCTTGACTACTTGAACCTGTTTGTTTGAGGATTTAGTGTTTTATATCTCTTTTAAAAACACACCGTACAAAGACTTTGATATGCCTAAAGTGCAGAAATAAAAAAAAAAAGTTTTAAACATTCAAGAAGGTAGGTACTCAGGGCCAAACCACGACCTTTGGGGCCCCTGGGCTAACGATATCGGGAGACCCACGGAATAATTGATATATTTGCCATTTTTCTGAAAAAAAGGATTATGCGGGTAAATTAAACATATATTTTTGATTTTTATTTTTTTTACTGGATTATTATTTTTCTATTCGGTGCCCCTGGGCTGGAGCCTATTAAGCCCATACGTAGATCCGGCCCTGCAAGTACTTTTTATAGAAAAGTACGACGATTATCATCGATTAGTAAAAACAGCTCTTCGGTGGAATCTGCCAGTGGAAATAATGATAAGGAACCTACTGAACTTGATTTAAAAGAGAGAAATAATACTAAAAATATGTGGTTTTTGACTAAAAATAACACTATAGTTAGGCTAATAAACGTAACTCATTGTAAAGAAAAAAATTATATCTATGGCGCAGGTTTAAAAAACTATGAAGATTTTTTCGAGTTACCAATAAGGTCATCTCGTTTATATATTCATGAGAGCCGATATAAAAACGAAAATGACTATAATAATCCGAAACTTTATTCTTTAACTGACATAAAGTGTAATCTTTTTTCTTTGGAATACAACGAAAACCTAGTATTTTTCCCTTTGCTTTATACTTTAGATATGTTTTTATTTAATTTTAATTATCTCAAATATTTGAGGTTAGGAATCTCTCCGCGAGGCGGAACTTCATAGTAACATATAGAACTATTAGGTACAGAGTTTTTAGTTTGTTCATGGTAACTTTTTAGTGGCAGAAGCTACCAGATTGTAAAATCTCAGAAAAGTACATAAAATTACAAAATTCCAAAGTAGAAGCTGGAACTATAAAGTGACTTTTGGATAGTAAGAACTCGTCACCCTAAAGTGGCAGATATTTTAAAGTGAAAAATGGGTAGTCCCTGCGAGTTTATAGGGAGAATCCTAACTTTATCGTAGGTAAGCTAGCCAGCCATTTTTTAAGGTCACGATTTTTTGTAAAAATTATTTTTGCTTGTATTCCTAGTTTTTTTTTCTTTTTTCACCCTATATAATAATTTAAGGTCAATAATTTTCTAACTAAAACAGCAATACACTTTTCCATGTATTTCATGTATTTTTTTTTATTGAATACCTATATTTTTTCACGTAATTATTTATTTACTAAGTTATTTCGAGGGCGCGTGTAAAATTTTTCTTCTAAAACCTTTGATTGTCAGTAAAGTGATATTATTGTTCAAATATTGGTCCTGGAAGTACCCACATACACGATTAAAGATCGACATTTTCAGGAACTTTGAATAAATTTATAAGACGCCATTATTCGAAACTAGCCAAGTTAAATTGACATTTCCTTATAATAATTAACTTACCGTCATACTAGTTAATGTTTTGTTTACAAAGAGGTCGCTAGAGAAAAATGTCGCCATTAGTGGGAAAATGTATGGTGGCAGCCACTACACGGCTACTATGCCGTTACGTAGCAGAATAGTAGCTGCTACTACATTGCCACCTCAAAGCAACAAAATATAGTGGTAATTATAGTAACGGTGACCACCCGTTACACTACCCGGCTACTCTAAATTTTTTCCCATTTTAGTGGCGGCTACGTGGTCGCTACGTAGCGGGAACGTCGCCGCCTATAGTATAGTTCTTCCAGGCATAATGTAATGACCCATATTTTCAATCCCTTTGAAGGTAAGTGCTGCCCAATGGCGTGTATATAAATTTTTTATAAATTCGAATATTGTGAAATAATGTTTTTCATTCAAATCAATATAGTAGATTAAAATTAACCTGCATACAAAACTCATAAAATTTGTAATATAATTTTCTGTAAATAATGCCCATTTAGCCAGACAATCTGAAAAAATTGCCTGCCCCGCAATTTAGCACGAATCTGTTCTAAAGTTGGTACTATTTTGTCCTTGTAAAACCCGTAAACAATCCGTTGAATTACATTTTTCGTAGCATTGTCAACCTTATTCAGTTTTTGATTTGCTCGTTTTCGCTTTAAAGAATGATCCGTAACAGTACCTAGTTTAATTACTTTATAAATCATTGTAAACCCGATTTTCGTTAATTCGTGAATTCTCGCGATAACCGCATTATCAGAAATTTCAGAATTTTCCTTTTTCAAACACGCGTACATATTTAAAACAACGCGTTGACACTGAACATGTAAAAATCTTTGTTCTGAAATTCGGCCCTATCATTTATTGCTAACTCATTTGTCTGTGGCGCCAAATTATTAGATTCCCGCGATACATCATCTTGAACTGTCGTTTCAAATGGTCTCCAAAATGCCATTCTAATTAATTACTAACAAATTGTATTTGTAAAACTTACCCTAACGTCTACGAACAAATAAATATTATATTAATAACAATTCACTCACTTCACTTAATCAACTAACCTTACTAAACCAACAAATAATATATATTATATTATTAATACTTTTCTCCACGATCATCACAGAATTAGCCAATTCTGAAATCAAATTTGATTACAGAATACTGGGATTCTCTCTATTGAGATTGAAGGAATATTCTGCATCACCTCTGCCACCTTGCAATTTAAATGTATTTATATTCTCTCTCTTGTGATAGAATAATATTCTGACACTGGTTAGCAATAATAACATTAGCCTTGACGCAGTTGATTGTCATCGTAGTGGCAAAACTTGAGTGTCAAAAGTGTCAAAATTATTGCTGTCACATTGTGTGTTTACCTAATATAATTGTGATGGAGTTCTGTAATATAAATTATTTTTTGTTCATTTCCATTTAAAATCTTTGATCGTGGAGAAAGTATGGTCTGCTACTCGGTAAGAATTAAAATTCGTGATGCTCGTGGTTCCTCACGCTCACCTTCGGCTCGCGCTCGGAACTTTCCACTCGCATCGAATTTCCATTCTAACCTTGTTACAGAATATACTATTCTACTTTAGATTAACTACACTTTTCTACAACTAATAACTCAATCAAGTATATTATTGATAATATTTCTCTACAACACAATTATTCACGCACACCCCTGGACGTTTAGAAACTCAGGTCAGGCCCGATGCATTTTCCAGTTGGCCGAGTTAAAACTGTCCGGTTACTTCGTTATATTATGCCAAATACTGAACTGGATGTTACTACGTTGCCAGCTATTCAAAATTTTCTAAATACATAAAGTTGTTTTTAATTAATTATTCTTTTTCCAGCAATTTTAAGTGACTTATTTTATTGCTCACTAATAAATTTATATTATGTATATTTTTTTAAATATTTCCAAACTAGCTTTCTAAGAACATCTCGAACTAACAGTTTACTGAAGTAAGGAGAAAATTTGTATAGAGAGCCTAACAATTCTAGAAAATATATCTGACAACATTACTTTATTTTACTGTAACACTGACATAGGTCATTGTATCCACTATAACCGTCCACTATGTAGTGGCTCATATAGTCGCAAGAACAGTTTTGCTATTAGTGATCACTTACAACTTATTGTATCAGGTTTTTGTCCGTTTTTTTATTATGTGTTTACTGATTTTAAATACATTTTTGGTAAATAAAATGCAATGTCTGAAATTTTTTTTCCACAAAATTTCTGACTGTGTCACTGTTGTGTGAAATAGCTTTATTTGAAAAAAAAAAGAAATAGGTCATTCACAAAACGAGGAATATGCCAGCCATTTGATCCTTCAGCTTCCATCCTTTCATACAATTTTCAAAACTCAAAAAATCCTCCTTCCATCCATACTTTTCAAATCTCTGATTTTCAGATGACAGTCCATTTTGCTAGTTCCATTTATGTTTAAAGCTGTAATTTTTACATAAAATATATTTTGTTTCAACATTTCTATACTTTAACTGTACAGTTCGCTTTTTATTTTCATATGTCTGAAAAATAGGCTGGCCATCAGAACCCATCAAAACAACTTATGCAAATGCTAAGGCAGAATGTGAATCAGGACGAATCAGCGGAATTAACGTTTATTCCTGATTCGAGTCCTGTGGTGAAACGTGTCCGAGGTAATACCAGCGTCAACCAACAGATGGCCTTGTCGCTGTCTAAGAGGTAAGTTTAGGTAAATGAGCACAGGGATGGATTGGAAACAGATAAGCATATGAGAAAAATAATATATTTATTATTTTCGGTTGAAAAAGTTTAATAACGGAAGATATACCTACCATCGAATTTATACAGTGTGCCCACAGAGAAACATTTTTAGTTTTAGTTTGAGAGAAAAATATCATTCATGATAAAAAGTTTTGCTCGTTCTAAAACCTAATTATATGAAATAAAATAATAATTTTTCCACAACCTGCTTCATTTTATACTCAATTTTATGTAAAGCCGCATGAATCTTTCCACTAAGCTCTGTCAATTTCGGTAAATAGTTTTCAAATTGTCATTCTTTTTCAACAATGCTAACTCTTCAAACAAAGAAATACTGAAATACATTTTAAAATGCTATGGCAATGGTGATGTTTCGTAAAAATATAATTTATTTGATTACACGGTTTAGTTTCTGAACGCAAAATATGAACAATTTTCTTCCCCTGTAGCTCAACCACTTAGCTGCAAAAAACAAATAGCAGCACTTGGATAAAAAATCTGTCTCGAGAATGGTGGAACAAGGCGCCAAAAATGAGGCAGGCCAAAGAGTTCATCGAGGAACCCTCGCCATCTACTGAGCCAGAATAGGAAAACAATCAGGATCCTGGTTGGGCTCCTGACAGGGCATTGTAGACTTTACAAACACATGAATAACATCGGATTGACAGATACAACCCTATGCAGGTTTTGCCAAGAAGATGAGGAAACCTCAACACACATACTGTGCTACTGCGAAGGCCTGACTAGGCTGAGGTTTTCAACGATAGGGGAGAAAAAACCACAACCCTCCCAATATATGGAGGACCTGAGGTTTGCCATCCATCTAGTAATAAGGACGGGTCTAGACAAGGAACTCTAGAATAACAGGAGGGCATACACAATAGATCTGCAAAGGTCGTAGTGGAGAGGCTCTTAGAAGCACTTAAGCCCCATAATTATCTTATCTTAACCACTTAGTTATTCACAAATATAAAAGTTTCATTCAAAGTTCTCAAGATAAGCTATCATATAACGCCAATTGGTTCATTTAAGATGGAGTTCCTGGGGTGTTATTGAAAACAAAAACACTGAAAAATAATGTGCCTACCAAATAATTTCACTGAAAATAAGTGCATAGAATTTTCTCAAATTTTCCTCAATTTTAACCCTAAACATCAGCTAAGATTTTGCACACTGATCTCAACTGTAGCTCATGTTTTTCATGAGATATGGAGCGACAAAGTTAAAATAACACCTCAAAAAATTAAGAAAAAAAGCTAAAAATTACCATTATTGTTGTGGAATGTATTAGAAAAACCATTAATTTCAATAAACAATCTTTTGGCCAATGAACCAGGATATATCTTCGAATTTGGCTACGTTTCATGAGTAGTGTATAAAATCGCGAGCAAAAAATTTGGGTTATTTAAGAAGCTGCAAATATTTTATTGAAATTGTCATGTTTTTTGGAATTTTCAGTTCTAATCTTCTATTTGTAAATTGTAAAACACCTGATTTCGTCGTCATCCATTTACTACCTGGAAACTCCGGCTACGTGTAGTTCAGCATTATCTTGGATGAAAATATCAAGCTCACCCATAGCGATCATGAAAGGCATAACATTATCTGCTCGAACCTTCGAAGTGTACCTGTGAGCAGTCAGGGAGCCTTTCTCTATAAAAACCAGCTCTGTACGAGCTTGTGAAAAAATTCCTATACAATAATCGACGCCAAATGAAAGTCCATCGTCAATAAAAGCTGGAACGTATCTTTCTCCGCGAGCTTTCTCCATACTGGCGGATGTCCGTTTGACCCAGTGAACGTGACTTATCTGAGAATAGTACCCTGCTCCAGACCACATCATTCCATGACAGATAGATTCGGACAAAAGCCAATCGTTCAATTACGGTGTTCCAATGGTAGACCTGTAGCCATCCTTCTAGAAAGACAATCCAGAAGTATTAAGCCTCCTTCTACAATGTTTCACATATTAATATTCCCTAACTTCTTCGGGTTGATTTCGCAACGAACAAAAAACGGTGGTGGTGACTCTTCTTCTGGTTATCAGATACACTACAAAGGCTCACACTAACAATACTTGTGGTTTCACGTTTTCCCCGACCATCTAGTAGCAACGCTACAATTCTTGACGCTTCTATAGGATCTAGAGGTTTAATGTATGTTAAATTATCATTAAACCTTGCGACCGATAGGTTGTACAGAGAGATAAATACACTTTACTGCAACATAATCACCAAATGTCAGTTTACAAGTAGCACGAATGCATACTATTTTATAGGAGCCGTAAATATAGTGGACCTTTACGTTAAAAAAGCCGAGTTACAGATACATTTTTTTCTAAAACAAATTAGCCGGCTCCACACATGTGAGCCAACGTTGGCGCCACACTATTGCGTGACTTGTCCAGTCTTCAGTCTATTTGCAAGGTGTGCGGATGATTACAGTGTCGATATGGGATCATGGAAAAGTGCTTGATATCATCCACCACCTTTTTCGGCGAGATCGCTTTGCGTTTTTTAGCAGAATATAATTATATGTACATATTATCACGACAGTCCGATTCACAGCAAGGTCTACATCAGATATGTTGACGTTTGCTTTGACGCAAGCAAACTGAAATAGCACCAATCATCCCCCAATGGTGGGTCTACACAGTAAACATGTAAACCAATGTCGCTCTCAACAGCGCCAATGCTAGTTCCCATGTGTGGTACCGTCCTAACAATAATGCCTTTATTATTGTTGCACCTATAAAATTACTTTAAACTCCGTTATTTTTGAACGATTCACTGGAAATAATGGAATGAGTTGATTCACTATCTTCAATTGAATCGAATCATTCGAACTTCACACGTTTGTTCTTTGGGCTTTGTATATTTTACATTTTACTTTTTCCCAAGATATTTTTCCAGCTAAATTCCATATAAAACTTGTATTTCTGGAACTTATAATAATTTACGTGATAAAATACACCAATAAACAATGATGTGTGAAGTACCGCTCAAGTTCGAGAGGAACATTTTGACGGACAGTCGAGTATCGAGATTATCTATGGACGGGAATCATTTGCGAACGAATCTTCGAATAAAGGGTCTTTATTTACGCGTTTCCATTATTATTTTAAAGTATGGTCTATTTAAATCCTTTTTTTCTCACTTTTACCAAATAATTTGTTGTTTCAACATATTTAAAATTTGTAGACTTTGCATATATGCAAAATCCGGACCTGTTAGGCAAACGAGCACACAGATCGAAAGCCTCGTGCTTTGATTTCAACGGATTTATGTATTGTAAACGATTGCTTTATGCGATATTGGACACCATTTACATGAAAAATGTATCTGGGAAAACGTCCTCATACGAAGCTTTTGTTTTCGATACTAGAAAATATTGCTCCACCGCTGAACGTGACTGCCTCCATAGTAATTGATGACTACTGCTTTGGCGGCAAGCGAGGGAGGTGGGTTTTTGGAGAAGTGACGGGATTAGGATATATTTGGGGACACTTTTCTTTTTTTTACATCGCCATTGGTGTAAATTTCAACTTCGAGGGAAATTTCTTTTCCTTTGTTTTCCCTAATGACCTTCTCTAACACGTAGAGGAATTTATGTTAGCATCGAAGGGCTTACAATATCTACGTGAGGCTATTTGGAATCAATCATTCTAATAGACTTGAAAACGTTTCACAAAATTTGTCTGCATCTTCAGGATATCACAATGAAATCACAATTACTCACTCTAAGGGCCGGTTCTACAATTTGAGTATAAACCTGGCATTCGCTATACGTAGGATAACGGGTCACTAATGCGTTCTACAATAGAGGTATATCTGTTTACCAAGTATAAACCAGATTATATATTCCAGTTTGAGGGACATAAGCTTATTCTGTTGTTCTATTGGTTGGTTTCGCGTAAAAATAACAACAACCATGGCTCTCGCGTCGGACGATGAGGAAATTGATGAGATAAGACCTCGGATAAGACTATACCGATCGGAAAGTATTTAAAGTTAGGTAAAGTATAGCATTAATTGAGTGAGGTTTCTAATTTGAAAAATTTGTTATCAGACAGAATTATTTTGAAAAATATGATGCATTAGAATCTCTTATGTACTTTTGGCTGCAGAAACAGACATGCTGTCTGCAGGCCTTATTCTTCCCTAGTAACTGTGTCAGTTTATTGGAATAAATTTAATGATATAAAAGTTGAATATACTTTGCTTAACAATCCTTTGCCGTTACGTCATAATCGGTGACGTATTCTGTTTTACGTTGGTCTTATATTAGTTGAATGTTATTTTACACTTAACCTCACCGAGAAAAACTGGCCAAGTAAACTGGTTTAATAGAAAAATTCTGGCTAACCATAATTAAATTTGTAGAATTGCATTGAATTTTTTATTTTTCTGAAGACTTTTCTGAAATTACATTTCGTAAGCTAGCAGTTTAATTCGAGCAATTAAAATTTGTTTCTGAAATTATTTTAATTATGATAAGTATAACAATTACCTGACACTAGCTAAGTCTGTTAACTACAATTAAAGGGTTTAATTAATTGTAACGACTATTGTTCAGTGTATTATATATATAATAACACACAATTTCTATTTTTTGTGCAATATAATATATTATTATATATTAGGGATTCCGTCACAATTTGGGCTGGTTAAGAAATTAAACCCTTTTTTACTACTTCCAAGCTTTCGGATTTACTTGAATCCTTTCTCAAGGCTAAAATAGGAACAAGTTCTAATACAAGTAAAAATTATTAAAATAAATTTAAACTTACGTGCAAAGTGAGTTTGTAAAAATTAAGTAAAACATATTTTAAAATACATGGAAACATTTTCCACTAAATGTTTCTATCTATCTATTTATCTATTTAATTATCATTATTAACTAGTTATTTACAGGTTTAATCACTATTACCAACAAGTTCCATTGTTATAATTAACGGGTATAATTGTGGTAAGTAAAATAGTTAATACTCCCAAAAATTTTGTTTTCTGCGGTAATTGATTTTTGGTCTCTAGCGGTTACTGTTTTTAATAGGTTATTAAAGTGTTTAATTACCTTAAGTCGACGGACCTTAATAACGATAATTAATGCCCATTTTATTGTCATAATTAAACATTTGTTGTGTCGCAATACGTATTAAAGTTTTTACCTACTACAACTAAATTCTTAATAATGCTGAATAAACTTTTTCCTCGGTGCTCCAAATTATAATCAATGACATATGTTAAGAATTGTTTTCAATGATGCATGTTAAGGTGTGTTTGTATGAATAAATGCCAAAAATTTTGCTTTATGCGTTGCGTACCTTTTTACATAATTTAGTTTTGTTTTAACTTGAAATCTCCGTTTTTTTAACTGATTTGCTTAACATTTCTAGCTTGGGGATGTTTAACGTCCCTGAGCATAATTTTTGACTAAATTTAAAAAATTACGGATTACCGAATCGTGATTAAATGGCGAATTATATAATATATATTAAAAATGTATTATACGATTATATTTTTGGGGTGAACCCAAAGGTTATTTAAAATTAGATAGAATATCTATATACACATATTTTTAAAAATTGTATAGTAATTATTGTCTGTGTCATTGTGAAAAACAATTTCGTAAGTATTCCTGAGAAATGCAAAAAACACATGTATGGCAGAAAACAGGCAATAAATAAATTTATTTCTGAAAAAACTCCCAATAAAAACAGGAAAAAGGAACGAATAAACGGATAGAAAAGGGGTAAACTGAAATAGCATATGTAATGAAATAATATGCAAAGTCTAAGCTTCATCACTGACAAAATCATCTTCATCATGATTGTGGGAGTACGATTCATTCAGATCTGTGATAACAGGAAGAGATGCATCAATGTATTTTTCTTTTTCCCAGTCATTACTGATTAATTGATTTGTGTGCTTGATATAGTGCTTCCACTTCTCAAGAGTAATCTAAAATAAAATTTTATTTAAACACCATAAAATATTCTGTTAATAAAGGAATTTAAAAACAATTTCACTCGTTAATAAAATACCTCATTTTGGCCTTACTTATTTTAAAATTCTAAAACTTCACGCAATCTAAATATAGCCTGAGGTTTTATCATATTTGAAATACATACAAGGTAAGCAATCTTTTATTAAATCTCGACTGGTTCAATTTAAATCAACAAACGGTTTTTTAATTAACATTAATAAAACCAAATCTTGCCTGTGCAAGGGCTTCATTCTATATATTTAATACAACAGTGGCTGTAACCCGATGATCATGTTGTAGGGCTAGTTCATCCATTCAGAATAAAATAAAGAATTATGAAAATATGCAAACATATGAAATATTTTAAAATATGCTCCGAAAATATCCCACCTATATCTATTTTCTGGTAAGGGCCTTTTTATTACATCCCACAGTTGATCTTTCATAGAAAATTGTGGATAGTGAATTTGCTTTTCCTCTAGCCACTCCACCAATGATTGCTTCTTCCAACTTTGAATTGGTATTTTCTCGACAAGACCGCAATGATACGATGCATTGTCCATGACTATCAATGAAGGCTCAGGCAAGTTTGGTAATAATTGTTCAGTAAACCATTTTTCAAAATTTATGCAATTCATTGAATCATGATAATCGCCCGATTTACTACCGACTTGAAAACAAGTCTAGCATTTTCCACAAAACCATCCTCGGAACCTGCATGTAGGACAATATAACGAACACCTTCTCCAGTTTTTTTTTCACAGTTTTTAAAGACTCATCTTGCCAGCTATTTCTAAATGCTCCCTTACTGAAAATCCAGGTTTCATCTAAGACGACTGGTTTCAATGAAAAATGATCATTTTGATTTTTTGGATACTCCCGCAAACATTTTATTCTTTTTTGCGTAACTGCAGATTGCTCCATTAGATATTTTCGATTTGATATTGAGCATTTCCTCCACTTAAATTTCAGTTTGGCCAAAGCACCGGCCAAGAATCTCAAGGATATCTCAACTCCGTCAATATCTTTAAGCTCTCACCGATTATGACGTACCGGAAAAGGATGGTTAAACAAAGTATATAAAATATCGAAGGAATAATATTGACGTTTATACTTGAATTGTAGATTCGACCCTTAATAAAATACGATAACCATGTTTTAAAAATATAACAAACAGTTTTTGGAAAGTAGACAACATGAAATATGACATTGAACCTATTATAATGTCGTTAAACGATCACTCGGAAGATGAACGACACTATGAAAAAGAAGAGTTCACGATTCAAGGTCATTATCGAAATTAAATGAAAATTGTAGTTCTGGTCCTATCTTTTGGGTTCTTCGCAAAGACGACCCTGCTTTTTTTACTAAAGTAGCAAAACTTACAATAGTAGTAAAAATATCCTATACCAGTGTGCCACCCATACAAAACAATAATTTCAATTTATAAGGATCTTTCTAAGACTACAATTTCTCACAAGCGCATTCGCCAAAGTTTGTTGAAATTATGGCGAAGTCGCTAGGATCAAGGATTTCAATAAAAAATACACAATAGATACAGTTAACAGAACCAAACAAGAGCCCTGGGTGGGCGTGTCCATGCCGCTGTAGTTGTATTCTTGTCATAACAATCGATATTTTGAATCGATGATCAAATATCGATACTATAAGTGTCAACTGTCAAAAGATATGTAAACAAAATCAAACTTGCTAAAAATTTAACCCTAAATATTAATAAAAAATATGTATTGGATCAAAAATAAAACTACCATCTTTTCTAAATGTATATTTTAAAATTTCATGACTGTAGTATTGTCGTAAAAAAGGGTCAAGTTTGAATTGGAAGCAACAAAATATGAACTGGTTATGTAGCCTATTCCTACATCTATCTGCTTACACATCAGGATCTTTTGGAGTAGAACCGTCGAATTCAGCCATTTGTTAACTTTGTGTTTAATTCAAATTAATAGTGTGACCAATTTCGTATATTTAGATTTGTCATTTTTTCCAGTGTTCATTTCTCTAAACAACAGCCGAAAGTTAAAGTACATAACAGTGTTAATATTGGAATATACACTTCACTGACTTCACCACTACCAATTAGCTAAGTCTTATATATTTGGTTGTTATAAACAAGACTGTATGGCAATAATTTTGTGTGATTTGTCAAATATATAAATATATTAAATGCTGTTCTACTTCAATTCATTTGCTTTATTCAAACACAACAGTTAGATATTAGAAACTATTATTTAATCAACAACATTGTTAAGTTTCACATTACAAAAGAACCAATTACTAAAATAAAAAGGTAGATATTTCATTAGCATATGTAACAAATTACATTCTAAGTTAAGTCCAAAAAAACGAAATTAACCCATTAACGGCCAAAGCATTGAAAATGATTAAATCTTGAAATGTTTTTATTGAAGGACACATAAAAAGCATCAATTAAGACTTATTTAGCATAAACAAAAATATCAAATTATTTTTAACAAAAAAAAACGTAGGTGCGTATACGCACCTTTGGCCGAAAGTAGCATATATATAGTATATATCTTTAGATCAGTACATATCAGTCTGTGGTAGAGTGTGATATCCTGATAAAACAAGAATACCAATAAAGTTTTTCAGAAGTACTTCGTTGATTTGAAAATCATGGCGATTATTTTGGGACTCATAAACATTAGTAAACGTAATCAATTACTTCCTTATAAAAAAAATTTCATAAGGTGACTTGCCGCCATGCTGTGCTTTTATGTCTTCAATACATCGATTGGAACTTTGTGGAGGGGTACTAGAATAAGTAGGTGTATCTGTTTTTACCCACTTGGGTAGAACAGCAGCTTTTTGAGGATCTACTCTGACGCATTTGGTTCGTTCGCATCATTAGAATCATCGCTTTCTATATTATCTTTCATATTTGGTTGTATTTCATAAGTGCCCGCAATATCTATTGCACCATTTCCCTCCCCGACTGTATTTTCGTCAATGTATTCCTCGTCGGTAATTTTATCTGTTTCCAGCGGCACATAAACAAGATCACTTAGAGCAAGCATTTCTGCAGTGGTTAGTGCCCTTTTACTTGCCCACTTCAAAAATCGACTGTAATAATAAAAATCGAACTAGTACTTCTAATAACCTAGGATAAAAATAGTATACCTCACCTCATTATATGCTAAAGAAAAATAAAATCACTATAAATAAACTTTTTAATCCAATGAATCTCGGTTACCGCTTTTAGCCAAAGGTGCGTAAACGCATCCATCATATTTCTGCAAATTTAGCCAGGTTATTTTGAAAACATAAGTGAATATAAATATTTAGTAAATATCTTGAATGTTTTTCATTTATGTGTAGCCCAAACAAATTTCAGTTATGGTAAAATTGCTACCCAAAAAAAATATTTTTATAGAGAGGTACATAAATAACTACAATTGAGCATATTCAGAAATTTACTATATTCAGATAAATTAATATTTTAAGTTACATAAATTTATTTCTAATGTATAAACTCTTAGTTTACAATACTATAAATTTAGATTTGCCAGATACTGCCTCGTTTTCCAAGTAAAAAATGTTTTTTAAAAGGTTGCGTTTACGCAACTTTGGCCATTAATGGTCACAAAATTGATGTGTAAAACCTAGTTATATTTTTTGTAAATTATATTACTTATTCAGTTGGGTTCACAAATAAAACAATTTATCATTTTTTTAATTTATTACAAACTTATAATCAAATATTAATACAGGGGTTCCAATTGAAAAAAAATGTAGATGACTTCATTAATTGAAAGTATTATACATTATATTTGAAAAGACATTAGATTGCAAGCAAAATTCAACATGTATTATATTAAAATTATTTTTCAGCTAATAATGAACCATGAATGTCTTATATGATATGTTCATGTAATGAATTTATGTGTTATGCACAAGATATTGAAGATGAACAAAATAAAACACTGTAATTTACAAAAATGTTATTCACTTTATTATTCATCAGTCATCACTCCCACTTTCATATTCATCACTCTTACTTTCATATTCATCACTCCCACTTTCATCTGATGAACCAGTGTTGACAGTGAAACACATATTTTCCGCCACATCATCTAATAGTCCATCATTCCTCCACATTTCCTCAGCTATATGGTCCACATGGTCGCAGTGTTTGTTCCATTCCGCAGAACTAACTTCATCAAAGGCTGCTCGAACTAATTGTTCTATTTGAGCAGCACTTTGAGAAACATTTTTCATTTTATTTACGCTTTTTTTCACTTTATGTTTTACGCTACTCCATATTAGCTCAATCGGATTGAGGTCGCAGTGATATGGCGGCAACCGTACCACAGTATGTCCATGTTTTTTCAACAACTCATCCACATAGTATGTTTTAGAATGGTTGAAACGTTTGACGAGATCCAGAAGTTCTGCTTTAAGCATATCATTTGTTGTTGAGATGCCATTTGCTTCAAGCCATTCTCTAATAATATGCTTCCGAGTTGATTGGGTTGGTGGCTTATTAATTTGAACACTGTGGTAAGGGGCATTGTCCATAATCACAATACCATTAGGAGGTAAGTTTGGTATTAGTTGTGTTTCTAACCAGTTCATAAAATTTGTATGGTTCATGTCATCGTGATAATCTCCTGATTTGCTTTTTGACTTGAAAATTAGTAGTCCATTCTTCACAAACCCATAACGTCCACCAGCGAGTACTATTATGTACCGTTGACCAGCTCTGTTGGATGTATACACACCAGGTTCATCTTCCGATTGCCAGCATTTACTAACACCATATGATGGATGGATATAAGTTTCATCCAAATAAGTTATTGGCTTCTTGTTGTGACCCAGAGCATCATTATCCCTCAACCTTCTTAAATAACGAGCCCGCCAAGCTACAATATCATTACGTTCCATCAACAATTTCCTTTTATTGTGGCATTTTTTATACTGAAATCCAATATTTTTTAAATGCTTTCTTAAGGTGTCTGGACCGCCAGAGTAATCTACTTTATTTTTCATTTTATTTACCAGAATATTTATTGTTGGAACTTGTTTATCAACCGTATAGCATTCATGTACGGTTCTTTTCAAAATACCCAAGTCACAATCATCCAATTCTATTTTGTTGGTACCACCACATTTTTGTTTTTTTTGACGGAGACCCCAGTAAAACACCTTCTTGCAACAGTGATTTCTCCTTTCTGATACGTTTTATGGAGGTAACTGATTTTCCTGTTGCTGCTGCAGCTAATTCTGTGGCTTTTTCCAAAGGGAATGACCACACACCAGCAGCTTTCTGTCTATCAAGAAATTCCACAACGTTTTTAATAATATTGCGAGCTTCACTGTGGACTGTTTTCCTTGATTTTCGGTACATTTTGTTGGGGAAAATTGAGCTGAAAGAAAAACAATCATTAATAGGCCTGATGAACATTAAATGACTGGTTTTTGTGTGTTGTTCTAGGTTATGTTTATTAATTATAATTATAGTACTTACCTTACTATGTTAAGTTAATTATCAAATTAGTCTTAATAAAGACTGATTGTCCTGTAATTTATGAAGCAAATAATAACGTATAAAAATATAAAAGCAGATTATAAAATAACAGCTGACATTAAATATCAAATAGAATGCAATCTAGTGTTGCCGATGTAAAAATAAATATTATCCGAACTTACAATTCAAATTATCAGAATTTGTCAAAATTACCAAAAGGTCACAGTGTTGTCTAAATAAAAGTCTGCGACCCTAGTCAATATTGAAAATCCTCAAAAACAATAGCTGTTTTATATATTATCCTTTCTGTAAAACTATTCGGTTAGCGAAATTGTCTAAAAATCGGATAATTATCCTCACATTGACAACACTGATACAGACACTAAAATTGATGTATATTGATGAAATCACTCGGTCATATTATTTCGATTATGTTAACAATTACTAATGTACAATCGTTAACATTGGCTCCTGATTGGCTAGTTGCGATGACCTTTGTTTTAGTTCGCATATTTTCCGGGGCTCTTGTTTGCTTCTGAGGACTGTAGTTGGCGATATTCTAGCAATTTAAGATGTCCTTCGGTGAATGATAATATCCGTATATTAAACTGAGTGATCATGTTAAATTGGAAAAATTAATTTTAAATAAATAGGAGTTTGAATTAATTATAATTTTTTTCAACAGTTTGTATATAGTTAAAATTTGGTGAAAAAAGATTTTTAATTCTTCAATGAAATTGAAAGACTTTCTTTTTTCGTGTGATGCTGTGAATTTAAAAAAATTGAAAAAAAAAAGGAATATTGAACAGAAATTTTTGATTTGCCTGCACAAGCGTCTCAGTATAAAGAGCTATATTCTATTGTTTTTCTATTGAAAACTATTTTCTAAGAGAGACTTTATTTTCTTTTTGCAATAAACTTCTACCTCATTAATTTTGACTTCGTCCTAATTTACCTGATGGAAAGACTTTTAAAAGAAAATTGGAAATTTTCCAACGAACTTCTTCTACTCCCGTTTCAATTATCTACAAACAAAATTAGAAAATGCCAACCAGCAACTTTTATAAATGAACATTGGACTTATTAATTTTAATCAAACATCTTGAAAAGCAGTCAGCAATTTCTTGGTATCGGAGAAATATTTTTAATTAAAAATTTCATAAACCAAAGATCGTGGGAAGTGGGGGGAGTGGGTTAGGTAGTTGGGTGGAGTTTTGAGAAAATTTGCAAATAGAAATAATACGCATGATCGTATAAAAATGGTGGTGCAGCCTGTGGAATTTTTGATAAAATAAAAATGATTAATTAGATGATTGATTGTTTATTAAATATTTGTTTTCAATTATCCAGAATTTTGGGGTTAGAGTTAACTTGAACTAAGCAAAAATTGACGATCCTTACTCTTGGGAGGTGTAATACTTAAATAATATTTTTTTCGATTTCGAATAATTAATTGGGGGATATTCCGTTTTTTAAGAAAATATTTATTTGATAACGATCTTTTAAGTTCATAGATGCGAAAACACAGTTCGATATTAAACAATGTTAACGTTATATACAAAGGGAGGTTGAAATTTTTTAATGGAGAGACAAACATTGGGAAAAATGATATTAAATTTGTGTCTGATTTTTCAAGACTATTTTAAATAAAATTTGAATTTATCCGATTCATCTGAAAAGTTAATGAAAGCGTGAGGCGAAAATTGGAGATAAAATACTGATATTAGGTTTGAGTCGGAAAAACCAATGATTTTTAAAAAAAGTTATCCTAATTCATTCAAGAAGTTGTTAAAAATCGTATATTTTTCATAAAACAAACACAAACGGAGTTGTAATTACAGTGAGCCAATTTAAAAACTTACGAAAACAAAAGAGATGTCAAAAAAATTTCAAAACAGTTTCTGGGGTAGAGAGGGTGAACTAAAATGATAAGAAATAATGCTCTCTAACGGTACCTATACGTAAAAAGTATGCCCAGCATATTTGGGTTTTCCTCAAGATCTTGTTGGCTGCTGTCAGATGAAGAAAGTATTCTTGGGAATTTTTGATAGTGTATTTCGCGACACAAACATAATAGAAACTATGCCGTAGATAGAAAGCTTTTTCTCAAAAAAGGCGGTTGTTAATTGTTACCTCACTTTTGGGGTTGGAATTAACAGGTCTGGGGTAGGTATTAACATGTGATATCGCCTTTGATACATCCTGCTTGGGCCCAGCCCTTGCAAGAGCAACATTGGATCCATTCACCACCTGATGTATCTTCATTATAGGAGGCAGTGTTACAAAAATAGTCATCGTCATCATTAGAGCTATTGCTATCATTAAATACCCTTTTCTCCAATTTTCCTACTTTTTCGTCTTTATTTTTATTTCCGTTAGCCTTTCCTTTACCCTTTTCCTTATCTTTTTTGTTCTCTTTGTTCTGGTTTTTTGTTGTCATTTTTCTCTTTTTCATTTCTCTAATATTAGATTCTTCTAGATAAATTTTTTCCGGAGTGTCAGTGAGAATAGCAGACTTTTTAGCGCGTTTTCTATTGGACGAAACTCGTGGTGGAGCTTTTGCCAGAGGTCTTATGATTTCAACTGCAAAATCACTAGCACCTTTCTGTATGCCTGACAGTCCAGCTAATGGTTCATTAGACAGTAATAACCCATATCCACCCCATACCCCCATATCTACCCCATATCTGGGGTAGGTATTAACTCGTTAATACAAGCCCCCCCGATGTGTTAATTATAGCCCCAAGGGTACATTTTGATTATTAAATAACATAATAAAATATTGGTCAATAGTTATGTCAAATATGAAACGTCTATAGATCCCGCTTTACTTATATGACAATTATTTACAGGTAACTGTAATTAAGTAAATACCTACAAAACCGAGATGGTTTTTTGTCGATATAGAATTTTGGTTTGTGATTGGATGTAGAGATGTCGCCGATATCGCACTCTTAACATTTCCTTTACTAAGGCTAATGTATTGGTGTGGTATCAACGGAGTCTCTAGTCCAGGATTATGCTCTCAGAGCTCTTGGACGAATGGCATCTACCTTGTGCTGATGAGGCGCAAAAACGCCGAAACCGGTCCACAAGTGATGTTATTCCTTCTAATCGCAAACCAGAATGGTTGGTTCTATCTTAACAGATATACCAACCCCGTTTACTTTAGAAGTGTAATTCAATGTCTGTCGGGGCATATAGCCCGAGAAGTAGTTGTTGCTTCTTAGTGGACGGTCTGCTCTTTGGAAATTAATTTTTCTAATTTTGTAAAGCGTTTAATAGTATTGAACTATTATTTTTTGACGTCTATAGATCACGCTTTACTTATATGACAATTATTTACAGGTAACTGTAATTAAGTAAAGTCTTCTATTAATATGCTTTTTGAAACTACATAGATTTTGAAATCATTGACTACAACCAATCTCAGCACAAAGAAAAATTGAGTCAGTTATTAAGTCGTGATGACGCTTAAAATGTCAAAGTGAGAAAGTGCCACAAAAAACAAAATGGCAAATAAAGCATTGCATGGTGAAATATGTAAACTGAAAAGTAGGTACCTACTCTTAGTAATTTCAAACAAGAATATTAACTCAAACTTTACCTCAACAGAAAATTATCTATATTTGCGTGAATAATCGGTATTGTGACGGAATCTTTATATTTTTTGCGGGACGCCTTCCTTTGCTACGTTATTAGAGACTAGACCCTATAAAATCTTGCTGATTTTGTCAAATTCATTTATTTTAGTTAACATTATTTCGTTAGACCAATGTATACGTAAATTTATTTATCGACCTGATTAATTGACGTAACGAATGCATTTATCGATTAATGCCCAGAATTCAATGATCAAGATCAAGATCAATGTACGTAAATGTGATTGATATACTGTGTTTATTCGTTCGATAAAAATGATTCGTTGGGTCGATAAAAAAAGTTACTGAATTCCTTGAGATAATAACCTTGTTCATCAACCAATAATCCCTGATTAAAGGAATATATTCATTGTGCCGATGAACAAATTTCGATTAATGGTGTTTATTGATATTATGAACAAAATTATTTTCAGTGCATCACATGAGCATTGGCGTCGATGAGAAGATTTCACTACCAAATGGTAACTGCCAACATTCAATGGGTTCCGTTCGATGTAGTCTACGTCGACGAACCAATTAAGACGGCAACCGTATGCACGTGAAAATGCCCCTATAGTTCGCTATGGTGAAACCAAGTGGGTTATTGTATTCAGTACCTATCTATGGGGGCATCTATCCAACTACTTTATCAAAAATTGTTAACTAACAACATTGTATAGTAACCATATCAATTTTAGACATCTTACCCTTTATCCCTTTACTAATCTACTATTTTAAATACCGCTTAGTAAACACATTATACATTATACAAAAACATAAATAAAGACAGATCGCTAATATTGGGTAGATTTTTTTGCATATAGATTCTATTGCTGTGTGCGATCGCCAAGATATTTTATTTAATTAAACAGTTGTCCAATATTGATACGATTATTATAAAATGTTGTTAGTTAACTAATTAAGCGACAATGTTTGATGCAGTTGTTGGATATATGCTTCCATAGATAGGTCCTGAATCAATTAACCGACTTGGTTTAACAATATCTCATAATTTTTTGCGGTTATGTTTTTCATGGGATTCTCAATCTTCAGCCGCTTCAATGATTTTTATTTTTTATTGATTTTCATATTATTTTGAACCAAGAACAATTCTACAGCAATAGTTTTGATTTTTTTGCAGCATATATTTTGCAGACTGGGTAAAATAAGGGTTAATCAGAACAAGGTCATAATGTAAAATAGAAAGTACGGAACTCTCACGTAAAAATTAAGGCAAAAAGATATTTAGAAACTGACTATTCCTATCATAATTCTTGTAGAGTTAAATATGCTTTTTTATTTATAGCAAGACATGCTGCTTAAATCAAATCTTCAAAAAATCGGTTTCGTCTGTAGAAAACCACCCTTCCTTCCATTAAGTATATCAATGGAAGCAACATATATTTTTTTTCAGTGTAGCAAATTTCAATCGTTTTACAAAATTAAAAAATTACCATCTCATAACTTTTTTTTCTCAATCTATCGCCGATCTTATTAATTTTAATTCAATATTTTAGCGCAGCCAGAAGAATCCCGGCTTCGACTAGGAAAAATTTTTTAATTAAAAACCCAGAAACGTTTCAGATCTCCACCAATAAAACGTCCCCAGATAACGTAGTGACAATCAAGTATTTCGATTGGAAGTCGAGGTTTCGTCGCAAGATAGAGAGACTTGTTCTAATTACGCAATCAAGAGATCTCATTGGAGTCTTCGTTCATGATGGGCGTCACCGTTAGCCTGCTTTAATTACTGGCCGTTATCGTTAGAGAGAAAACGAGGAAGATGAAATGAGGTGCGCGATTATAGACTAAAAGCAGGTCGACGAACGCTTCGAAAAATATCAATACCGGAAAATAGTTTGATTTAATTTATATTTTTTGGTTCAACTCAATTAAAATTTATATAAAATTGAAGTGTTTCAAACTTTAAACATATTAAAGTATGTAAGATTATCTAATACAAAAATTCTAGCAGCTCTAAGTTGGCAAAACTGGAATTCATTTGACAACGGTGTAACCGGCTGGTTGTTAACTTTTGGAACATTTTATGTATATTTGATCCAACTTTCATTTATGTCCATACAAAACAATATCCCCTCCATTGTTTGCTACAATATACAATCGATGTTTTATCTAAAGTATTTACTCTTATCATTAGTTTAGATTTACACTCGCCGACACGAAAAATGGACCTTTATTAAATTTAAAAATTGAAAAAAATATTACGAAAAAGCACAAATTGGTGTTGTGGTAATAGTTATGTATGATACAAGTGCGTGAAGTGATACTTTTGCGCACGAGATGCGAAAATTCGCAACGAGTGCGCAAAAGTAATTCACGCATGAGAATCATACAATGTTTTATCTACGACCACAATCAAAATACTTTCCCTTAATTATATATTACATAACCTCTCTTTTTAATAATTGTGTTTGAATTATTGCCTACCTTCATCATAAGAAATTCATTATCTGGTGCTCCATTTATAAAATCCAAAATCTGTTCCCTTGTGAAAATTTTTGATTTTTTTGGTTTATGACTCTCTGAATGTCGTTTTATGAAGGTAATAAGTTTATGAAATTTACTTATATCAATGTTTAAATTTAAATTTATGGTAGTTTTCAACATTGAATAATGGGACCATAACGTTGACAGAAGCTTGCTTCTTATGCACAATAAAATTACCATTTTTGGCCAATTTTCGAAAATTTTGACCATTTTTCCAAATTTTAACAATTATTGACCAATTTTGACAGTTTTGACAATCATTGATCCTTTTTGAAAATTTTTCAAAAATTTGGACCATTTTATACCATTTTTCCAAATTTTAACAATTATTGACCATTTTTGACAGTTTTTTTTAAATTTTGACAATTTTTGAGCATTTTTCAAAATTTTAACAATTATTGACCATTTTTGACAGTTTCTGACAAATATTGACCATTTTTGACAATTTTTCAAAAATTTTTACCATTTTTCAAAAATTTTAACAATTTTCAACAATTATTGACCATTTTTGACAGTTTTTCATAATTATTGACCATTTTTTCAAAATTTTGACAATTTTTGACCATTTTTCAAAATTTAAACAATTATAGACCATTTTCGACAGTTTCTGATAATTATTGACCATTTTTGACAACTTTAAAATTTTTTGACAATTATTGACTATTTTTGACCATTTTTGACCATTTTTGACCATTTTTGACCATTTTTGACCATTTTTGACCATTTTTGACCATTTTTGACCATTTTTGACCATTTTTGACAGATTCTGACAATTATTGACCATTCACGTTTCACACTTCTTAATGACAGTACAAAATTATTACAATTACAGAACCTTTGACAGAAAAGAAAACACAAAATTATCTAAGGTAACTTAATAAATATACAAATAAAAAAGAGTCTTATGATGATTATCCCATTTAAAAAGCATTGTACTTTTTCGCATTCTTTTGGGTGTTATAATGAAACTTCCAGCAAAAACTTGGCAGCCGCTTTGTTTTATCCTAATTTGCATGCCCAAAAAAGAGGCGAATGTCAGCTTGTGCGATAAGTTCCCATTCCTCCAAAATAACTTCGTCGCAACTGATTTAAATATAAAGGAACAGGAGCTCGACTTCGCATCCTTTACCCAAGCATGTCCTAAACATCCTCGATGTGGTTAACATCTGCACATAAGGCTGACTACATAAACGAATTGTTTGCTTTGTGTACCTAAGTACTGTTATTCTCGCGACGCGAGGTCGGTCATTATCATGCCTCAAAAGAAAGTTATTTCCAATAGAGCCAACATAAGAAACAGCAAAATCTTGGAGAATGTTCTCAACCAGCCCACACTATAACTGAACTTCCTTGCCTGAAGGTACATTCTGCAAAACGCTCGTGTGTTCTTCACCTTCACTCTTTCAGGAACATCTGGAGACCCCAATACGATGACGCCTATAGCCCGTTCAGTATTAAAACCGTTGCACGTCACATCTGTCATAACTGTACTATGTTGCCAAGCCCTTGAAATAATATGAGAATCTAGTATATGTCAAATGAAGTTTATCAAATATTCTAGGTTAGGTTTAGTTATTGATGGTTATTGCGTGCAAAGAAACTTCGACTTATTTCAGTTACATACAGAGATGTTACATATAAAATTTTAATTTGTATGTTAACCGTACAGCACTAAGAAATTCTCATTTTAAAAACTATGGAATTATTTTTAGCACTAAAAAGGTATGTATGGGATAGTTAACACTTTTATTTGTATGTTTATACCACACACTTAATTAGTTAGAAGTTATGGAACTATTCTAGTATTTAAAATGCATGTATATATAGTATCAAGGAAAAAATATTATCTAATATAA
The DNA here is from genome assembly GCA_947563755.1 of Lochmaea crataegi. Taxonomy (NCBI): domain Eukaryota; kingdom Metazoa; phylum Arthropoda; class Insecta; order Coleoptera; family Chrysomelidae; genus Lochmaea; species Lochmaea crataegi. The sequence goes on from OX387435.1 coordinate 3,828,028, forward strand.
TTTTTAGGTTACAATTACCTAAGTACATGTTGGCTTCTAAAATGTTGTCACTACAATATGAAAGATTGATGTAAGGTTTACAGACAAATTATAAATAAAAAAGTTCTGATAACCTGGATCTACCCCCTTTTTAAAGGTAGGCAATTTTATTTTATATTTTGTTGAAATAAATCTTAAATTTTTTTTAGAAAAGCCGGGATGTGAAGCTTTAGTGTGTAGGTCATTCTCAACAAGGAAAATCATCCTGAGATATATGATCATTGATCATAGCAAAAGAAAATTGTGCAGCAAGCACCACCACAGCTCAGAAAAGGAGAGCAAATCCATTCTATTCTCCGAGTGAAGGTATATGCAAATGATTGACTAAATCGTAGCACTGAAATCAATACATATTATAATTATCAGTGTATTGGTGAATTATTTATCACTCCATCATCTTCTAATCAATCCATATTTATATTTACCAATTTGTTTTAGCTCTCCAGCACCTACCGCAACTGAAAGTATTGCTAATAAATGATTGATCGAATGAGACCTTTCAATTCAATAAAAACTATTAAATTAATTCTTTGTAGTTTTTATAAAACTTTGTGATATACACATGTACCTTTAGAAAATGCTGCCTGAATTACTTATTTTGAATATCATGATTAAAATAAAATTATAAATAATGCCACCCCAATTTTTATGGAATTGTTTTATTAAAAAGAAACATTGCAAATTTATAAATTAGTTACTACACCGAAAAGTTTGTAATACTATTTTTTTAAATAAGGTAGAACAATAATTGTCAAATAGAAATCTTTCAAATTTGAGAGGTTCACGGACAAACCAATTCCAACCCGCAACTTCTGAAATGCATCTATCGGCTTGCTTGGCAGTACCCTGTATTAACTCAATAGGATTTTTAAAAAGATGGTAGGTAATACTTTGTGACTATACTGTTCTATCAAATCCACAATGTATTTTGTTGGGGGGTTTGTTTCTGAAAAAAACATTTACTGAAAGGGCAGTATTCAAATAACCTATATTATTATTTTTGTAAAAATAAAAGTAAAACAGCATTTATTGTCTATTAGGTATAATTTGAAGTAAGAATTTTGAATGTATTAAACTAGTTGTGTAGTCTTCTGAATTCTAACATATAATTTGCTATATCACTGTTCAAATACAGTTTTTATCTACTTACTAGGCTGTAATATAAATAAGCTCAGCTTCAACATTTGTTGATTGAATTCTATATTGTGTTAACCTAATATTATCGAAAAGCATTGTCCATAATTTATTAAAGGTTCAGAAAGATTCAATAGTAAGTAATTGGTTTTCAAACCATTTAAAAACATGTTCTTTATTCATTTTTCCATGATAATAACTCAACTGAGATTCATATAAAAATATACTTTCTGCTCCATCAATATAACCATTTTCATTCTCAGCATGTAATACAAAAAATATCTAGAATAAAAACAATTTTGCATTCTAAAATTTTACATTATCATTGACATGACCTTTTGACATGAACAGCCTGCAGCACCATTTTGGAAAATTCAGGATTCATTAATAAAAACAAATTTATACAGTGGTTTATTTTTGTTGAAAGTTCCATAAGTCCTCTTTGTGGATGTATCATATTTTAGTAAACTACTCAGGAACATTCTACATTTAATAATTATTGTTCTTCCTCCAATTACTGCAGTAACATTCCTAAAGTGACATGATTATCTATAAAAAAAATGTCCAAGTATTAAGAATAATGTAACGGAATATAATAAATACAGTTGATTGGGTATAACATTAAACTTATACTTACTTGCTTCATAAACGCTGTAAATAGTATCAGGAGTAAATGCATCAACTATTGCAGTATTATTAAGTTTCATTTATACGTTTTTTTGGATGTGACTTTAACTTTGATAACTCATTACTGCTTGTGAAAAATTACTCACAGTTCTTTGCAGTTTTTGTCACAACATAACCCCAAAAATGTCAAGACGTCAACTGAACCTGTAATAAACCATTTTAATCGCGGCAACAGCGCGCATTTTTGCCAACATAAAAAGTTTTTATTAAGACTGACGTTAGTTTGAGTTTAATATTTAATTATCCTACGAGCTGTATTTGATGTGAAATTAATTACGAAACCTTCCTTTAAACATATATTTATATTCTTTAATACAATGCGACCTACAAATTTCAATATTTAGTGAGCTTAGAGAGGCTTAACATAGTGATTGACAGAGGATTGACAGCAGCAATCGAATGACATGATATAAACGAACGTCTCTTTTTCGACACTTTGATGACGTGCAACGGTTTTTGTACTGTACGGGCTATAAGAAGTTCTACGCTTGTGGTGGGTCCACGACTGGTAAGAGTGGCTTTTACGAGTCTTCGTCCAACTGTCCGTTTGCTTACGTTGGTTTGTCGGATATGCTGAAATCGATTTCTGACTTCAAAAGCTGTAGTACAACTATTTCGCAGATTATCGCTCACTTCTTTCATCTTGAAGCAATGCAACAATAGCAGCCGCTGTAGGGGATTCACAGCCATATTTTTTAGATTAAATAACCGCAGCTCAACTATAACACGTTTCTGGATCTGTCAGATTTCTTATAACAAAGAAAATAACAGCATTGTTGACGTGGGTTCATGTCCAACTATGTAGTTTGAAGTAATAAGATTTCTGGTATTCATTATTTCCACTCAAAAACACTTTTTTTCTTCGAAGAAAGGTTCAATTGTTGTTAAAAAATGCTTAAGACATGTTCGTGTGTAAGATGTTATAATCATGAAATTTGGAGTTTGTTTAAGAAATTCAACTCCGGTTTTTGTGCCGGCGAGTGTATTTCTATACTTTGTTCAGATTTTATTCACGTCCGATGTAAAGAAAAGCACGTGTGAAACAAAAGATGGCATTTGATTACATCGGGCGTAAATGAATTCTGAATAGAGTATGGTTCGTTACTTTTTTGCCATAAAACTTTTGCTTACCATTATATATATTGACAAGTGTCATAATACGTCAAAATATTATTATATATATATTATTTAATTGTTTTTGTATCGAAATTTGTTTGAAACAAAAAGTTTTATGATAAAAGTCCCTCGTATAGGCGAATATCAACATTAAAACGATGTTTGTACAAACATCATTGAGAAAACTTTGCAATAATATTAAGGCCCGTTGGAGTATCGGATATTCCAGCTATCCAAGTATAGCTCACAGATGGGAAAGTTGATATCCTTTGAAGTTTTCTCACCAGCAAAGAGCTTAAAGAGCACCCGACCATCTTGGCAGCCTCTCTCGCAATCTGACTGTGCAAACGTCAACAAACCGAATCCACTTTTAATATATTCCTGTGTCCACAATGCCAGCGTAGGCACGATCGGAATATCAGATCAGCGGGGTCGAGAGTGCCCCACCGCCCGCCCCGACCGTTACTCCCCGCGACCCATCCGCCCGCTATTGCTATGTGCTAAATTAAACTCTTCAGAATATATTAACATTTGGAGCGGGCGGGTTGAGGAATGTAAGAGGGAAGAAGATACGCAGAGACGTATCGAATTCTCATAGTATGTGTGTTAATAATGACATATTCTCGATGACCTACTAGTTACCGATTCTAAAATTTATTTATAAATATCTGCATAACCTTGTAAATGATAAATATATATGACAAAGCTTAATATCAATTACGTTTACAGAGTGTATCCAGGAATAAATTAAATTAAATTTTTGTAAATTTCCGAAGCAGGGAACTTTAGTTGTAGACACCGCCGGTAACATTAATATGAGCAAAAGTTTCAACAAAGGAGGAACCTCCTTGAGCTCCAAACACTCAATGAATAATTTTTGAATCTTGTACACGATTATACAGGGTGGTCCTTAAGTAATTGTACATAGAACTACAGTACGATCTTTACTTTAAAATATTGCGATTAAACCAAATAGCTTCAATAAAATGTTGATATTAAGAGAGATACAGGGTGTTAAACATGAAATTTTAATTTTGGTTTTTTACAATAACTTTAACGCTTTTTGAAAAGTATGCACAAACATTTTACGGTGGGGGTGAGAAATCATAATTTTGTACCTATTTCCATGTATTTTGTAGATGGCCACGTATGCGGCATCAATGTACGCTAAACTTTTTGGCTGTTCAAATTAGCGCAACTTTTGTAAAAAAATATTAAAGCCACAACATATAGGTATATTTGCTAGTATCCCCAAATCTTAAAGGTTTTAGAGATAATCACATTATAGTGATTAACTACATGATTATTATTTAATGAAATTATGTTCGAAAAATGTAGTTGTTTGTACGATAATTATTTTTTTTCAGTATTAAGATGAACAGTAAAAGAGTATAGTAGCAGTTAACATCAAGAATATGTATGGTGCTTTAAACTGAAGTCGTAATTAGGGTACATTTTATTTATTAAACAAATTAAGAAAAAGTAAACTACACAAATACATTATAACTTTAATATTGTCTAAAGTAAATGTTCGATATGTCCACCATTTTCTTCGATGCATTTATCCATACGTTTTATAAAAGATCGTCTCATCTTAAATAACGTCATTGGATCAAAAGACAATGCTGCTATATTTACTTCTTGCCAAAGTTCGTCGCGGGTATTTATGACATTCTTTTAAGCAAGTTGTTTCATTGCATCCCATACAACGAAATCGAGAGCATTAAATTCCGGGCTACATGGTGGCCAAGGAAAGTGGCTACCGCGACTAACCCAGCGTTCAGGAAGGTTAGTATTTAAATATCTTCTGACTTCTCTGGTATAATGTGGCGGTGCACCATCTTGCATAATCAACATATTTTGTCTCAAATTCAGTGGCAATTTTTCCAATAAATAAATGAAATCATTTTGCAAGAAATGTAAGTAATTATCACCATTCAAATTATGGGGAAACTCGTATGGCCCTAATAAATAGTTACCAATGATCCCACACCATACATTTATTTTAAATTCATGATGGAAATGCCTTTCTCTTTTAATATTGAGATTTTCAACTACCCAGACATGATTGTTTCTTAAATTAAAAACACCACGGCGTGAGAAGTTGGCTTCGTCAGTAAATAATATTCTATCAACAGAGATGTGGTCCAGATTTTGCCTGTTTCGGATATTAGTTGCAAATTGGTATCTTAATGGTAGATCTGCGGGCAATAAATTTTGCACCGGAGTAAAATGGTAAGGGTGGTACTTCTCTAAGTGAAGTCTTTTTGAAATTGAAGTTTTATTGATCCCTAAATCGTCGTGTACCTGAGAATCATCCCCAATGCGAACCATTATCTCATCTTCGACATCAGGCGTAATCATTCTTGGTCCGCCTAAGTTGTCATGTTTAGGACGAAATGAACCACTTTCGCCTAAATTATTCGTTAAAATGTTGCTGACAGTAAATAGTGTTACGAAGTCACCAATTCAAAGCCGACCCTGTCACTCAACTATGAATTTGGACGAATGCGCCATTTTAGAGAAATTTTCTAGGACGATCGTTTTGTTTACTCATATGACGAGCGTGGATAATTCAAGAATTTTCGAGTAATGATAAAGTCTATATATAGGCGAGCTTTTGAGTGAGTTGACAATTAGTAAAACAAAGACAGCTAGTTTGTAAAGAGTTAGTTCACAGAAGTTCTTAGTAATCGGAATGAAATAGTGTAATATTCAAGTGGTAAAAATAAATTAGAACTATTATACCGAGTGTAAATAAATTAGTAGAAATTAAGTAAAGTCTGTATATAAATTAAGTTTAATACAGTGTGTTTCTATATAGATAAATCAATAGTAATTAGCCATGTGTATAATTTCATCCCACCCGTAAAACACGATGGGAGGGGGAGCAAAGAAACTGGGAAGGATGGAACGAGGTTAGAGATAGGGACTGGGGTGATAAAAAGGGGGAGGGACTAGAGGTGAAGGGGGAAATCCAATGATGGGAGATGAAAAGGTGAAGGTGGTATGGGTTACCAAGGAAGACAGTGGAATGGAGAAGGGGATACAGAGGATGTTGAGGGATAGGTACCCGATACTAGGAGAAAAAGGAGAGGAAATGGAGTGGGCCAAGGAGGTACGCATTATCGAAAGGAAAGGGGTAAGGGTGAATGCGGAGGTGTTGATCTGTCGGATGGAGGGAGATTGTAGGGATGAGAGGAAGGTGTTCTAGATGATGAGCCGACTGTTTGGGGAAGTAGGGAGCGGGGACAGCGTTGGGCTCCATAGGTTTGAGCAGGTAGAGGTGGAGGTGCTGAGGAAGATAGTGGCGTGGGGGAGAGGTGACGGAGAGGGAGAGGGAGGAAGGAATTATCGGGAGAGTGGGGATGTAGGTGGACGAAGGCCAAGGCAGAGAGTATGAGGAAGAAAGTACGAGAGGAGATAGAAAGGGGACTTGGACATGATGTAGATGAATTGTACGTGATACAGGGCTGTAAAAGAGAGGGAAAGAGGAGCAATATGCGTGTGGAGGGCTAATTACTGGTGGAATAGGAAAAAGAGGAGCTGTGGAGGGAGTGTAAGAAAAAACGAAGACGGACGCTGAGAAGAAGATGAAGGATAGAGGGAAAAGGGGAATAGAAAGAGAAGAAGAAGGAACTGGAGCGTAGGGTGGAGAGGGAAAAAAGAGGGAAGTTTGAAGAGTTACTTGGGAAATTGGAAAACAATCCACGAGGAAAGGCGTATGAGATAGCGGTGAAGAGGATATGTGGAAATAGGAACGAGGTGATAAAGGAAGAAGGGAGAAGTAGATTATAGAGAAATTGTTCACAGGGGGGAGAAGGAGGAATGGGGGGCAAGATTGGAGATGTCCAGGATACTAGGGTGTAGGGAAGTGGGAAGAAGAGGAGGGGGAGAGAAACACTAAAGTAAGGAAAGCTCCAGGGATAGATGGCCTGACGGGTGATATGATGAAGAGGGAGTTGGATGATAATGTGGAGTACTTCTGGGAGCTATTCAACAGGATGCTGGGGGAGGAAGAGTTTCCGGAAGGATGGAAGGTGGCCAGGGAGATACTGCTGAAGAAGGCGGGTAGAGAAGGGAAGCGGGCGGGGGACTACAGGCCCATCAGCCTGCTGAGTGGTATGGGTAAATTGATGGAGAGGATAATAAAGGATAGGATCTAGGGGGAAGTTGGTAGGAATGGGGGTTTTAGGGTAAACCAGCACGGGGTTGCGAAGGGAAAATCATGTATCTCGGCGCTGGGCAGGGTAATGGGCTTGGTGGAAAGGGCTAGGGAGGGCAGCCGGAGGAACAAGAAATTGGCCGTACTCGTGTTCTTCGACGTCATCAAGAACGAGTTCAACAGTGTCAGCAAATGGGCAGTGTTGAGCGCGCTGCTGAGGCTTGGATTGGGGGAGGGTTTGATTGACCTCGTGGAGGACTACCTGACGGTACGTGTCATAGTAGACACTAGAGTGAGGGGGTATAAGACGGATGCTCGGAGCGGAGGGCTCGGTTCTTGGACCGACGCTATGGAAGTGTGAGCTTGATGAGGTTACTGGGATAGTATGTGAAAAGGGATCTGAGATTACAATGTATGCGAACGATGTGTGTCTGGTATGTACGGCAAAGGGAGAGGCGGAGATAGAAAGAAAGGAGGAGAGAATGTGTAGGAAGATTGTGGATAAGATAGAGCGGTGCGGACTAGAAGTGGCGGAAGATAAGATGGTGGGGTTGCTAGTGAAGGTACGGAGCAAGACGAGGGAAGAGGGAATGATGGTGAAGGGAAGGGGATTACACAACCCGACGAGGAGAAAAGGCTTTCCTCTAAAATGACAAAAACCTTGGGAGGGACCGTACTGAATCAAGAAGAGGATCAATGACGTCATCTATCGCATAAGTAAGATCCCCAATGGAAAACCGAAAATAGTCCACCAAAACCGAATAGCGCCATTCGAAGGAGACCATGACAAAGAGGAAGGAGTGAACCATATCCGGGAAGATCCTGACCCTGCCTTCGAAGAATTTATGGGCGCATGTGGAGGTACCAGTAAAGCTAGATTTGGAGTCACTACAGAGCAACGAAAAGATTTGTTCACGCTCCCCGAAGATTATTCACTGGCACACAACATCCCAGCCAGTATCAAAAACGCACGAGGTTTGGCAACCGTCTTTCGAAAGAAGTTTGGGCATTTAGAAAAACTTGAAGAACATATCCAACCCCTGGCAAGACACTGGGACTCAAACACAATTCACGGTACGTCTTCTACCTGGTAACAAAGTACGAATTTCAAGACCAATCCAATACCGGAATGTGCGGGAAGCGCTACGAAGCCTTCAAGACCATTTGTTGGAATCCAACGTGAAGAAACTAGCTATGCCTAAGATAAAGAGCAACCAGTTGACTATGATGGAAGTGATTTTCGAAGATACCGGTGTCCACATATTAATCTGCAGCTGTTCCCCCCGTTATCAGTGTCCAATGAAGACAGTGCCCTGTTATTTCCATACGACGGTAAAGTGTAGAAATGGGTCCAGTTGCCGATTCAAACATCCAGCCTCGGCTACACAGGAGTTCCAGGAGGATCTTCCTATCAAGGAGGGGGCAATGTTACGAAGTCACCAACTCAAAGCCGGCCCTGTCACCCAACTATAAATTTTGGCGAATGCGCTTTCTAGAACATTTTAGGAAGGTCGTTTTGTTTACACATATGAGGAGCGTGGGAAATTCAGGAATTTTCAAGAATTGATAAAGACTATATATAAGTTTATTACAGTGTGTGTCTATAAATAAATCAATAGTAATTAGCTATAGTATTGTGTACAATTTTATCCCACCCGTAAAAACTATCTAAATAAATAGGAAAAACATTACAATACAATATCAATTAATAATAATACGTTCATTACAGAGTCAATTATAATAATATTTATAATCAATTATTTTTATATTATTATTTACTAGAACTTATTTACAACACGGGGCTATTAATATTATTCGAACACGAAATATCAGTTATCGGAAAATGAAAAATCTGATGAATTTTCATCTGGTCCTAACTTTATAACTAATGGCTTTATGGTTTGTTCGCCATCTCTCTGCACTAAATTCCTCCAGAGCTTCTTCAAAATGTGCACGGAAATCTTTCATTTAACATGTGATATTTTTACTTGCCACCAATCCTTCCACCTGAGCCCATATTGACTCTATAGGGTTTAACTCACAATAGTAAGGGGGAAGTCGAAATATTATAATATTCCGGTTTCTTGCCATTTCGTCAATAGTATATCTCAGGAAACGATGTTTATGTATATTTACAATTTCCAGCAGTTCTTTTTTAACACATTCTCTTTAAATGTAGGTAATTGCTTTATCTAAAAGTCACTGAATGATTTCCGCTTTGTTCCCAGCGGTGGTAGGCAATTTCTCACATCCCCTTGAATGATAAGGAGCGTTGTCCAAAACAATTACCGAGTTGGGCGGAATTAGAGTTATCATTTGTAAAAAATAGTCCGCAGAAACATCAGCATTCATATTTTCGTGATAGTCTCCGGTGTGAATTGACTCAAATACTAACAAACCATCTTTCAAAAACCCATTTGTACCTCCAATATACGTAATTATAATTCGTCTTCCTTTTCCACTAGGTGCTTTTATTCCTACAGATAAACCATCCAAAAACGCTTGACGGGAAGAAATTATATTTTTATCTTGCCATATTTATCTCTTCCAATTTCAGAAGTAGTTTATCTTCTCTCAATGTACCTACATAAAATTATATCTAAGGTCGGAATTTCATTATTAAAGTAGAACGAATGTCCTTCTTATAACATGTTTTTCTTCCTCGCCGATAGTTATTTTATGCCTTCCTGGGGATTGCTTTGGAGGTTTTACGGTACCACACTTTTCCTCGCTTATGAGTCTGTAGATGGTTGACTTTGAAATACCGGTCATTTTTGAGCACGCTTCCACTACACAATCGACACTTATTTCAATTTTTTAAGCGTTCTAGGAATAAATAGAACTATAAATAAAAAGAAAAATAAGCAACGGCTCTCTTATGGCGAAACCCAAATAAGCTATTATTGAGTAAGAACCATTTATCGTGAAAAGATCTTCACATGATTTTAGGATATTGCTTAAGTATAAAATTCATAATTATTGAGATTTTTAGAATCACAATCGTATGCCCTTGGAATATAGAGTATAGAATGGTAGGAAATCTCACCAAGACAAAGACAGACGAAACAGTTAATTAGAGTATGATCACCAACATTTATGTGGCAAGATATTAAACAACATTGTTTAAATTACTGAGTGTAGTCTCGAACCGTAACCTTAGCTTTAACGTTCGAGAATTTGAGATTGTGAGCCACCAGTTGCCTAATGATGTATTATACTAACATATTCTTGAAGTTTTCTTCGTTTTCTATTTTGTATGAAATATGATTGGAATGATTGAACTCATTGCTACGAAATTTTCTATCAGTATAGAATAGTAAATTATTTTATGATAACTATATAAAACGTAAAAGTAGTTCAATTACGCAATTTTACGCTTATCGTCCCGTTAAGAAAAAATGAAAATAAAAATTTACACACAATCGCGTATATCTCGTCTTCGGCGTATTTTTCACAGAAGCGAACTGGAACATTGCGAGTCCATTTAAAGGTACAAAATCACGTTGTGTAGTCATTTTAATGATGGCAGTGAATAGGTAATATGAAACAAGTCTTAGAAATTGGAGGTTCTTGTTCGGAATTCAGATGGGTGATGGACGTGTGACGTTCCATTGAGGACATCTATCGGTCGATCAGAAAAATTGAATAAAAAAATATTTACTGTGGTTGGCTTGAAAGGCGTATGATAATTTTTTACATACGTACAATCGTTACTCTGTGGAGTTATTTATCAATTAAATATAGTCCAATCATTTCTTGGCTGTTTCACGACGAGCTTACACTATCTATAAATTGGAGACTTCTCTCACGATTTCTATAAAAATTGGAATAGATGGAGAACAAAATAGTTATCACGAAGTCAATGTTCTTGGATACCATGCTGCTTTTCCCGAAGCGTCATTACATTGTGGTGCGGGAGATTTAGGTATACCAAATGGTATCCTTTCAACGAATTTTGAAAGTTGAAAGTAAACAGACTATAATAGAATAATAGAATTTTCAGAATTTGTGTTGGTAAAATGTCAAGAATATAATGAATATTTGCGGAATATTATATGGTGCGATGAATGAAAATCTACGAAAAATGGAATATTTAATAGGCACAGTTCGCATTACTGGAGCGAAAAAAATCAACACTCAACAAGATAGACCGGGAGCTCTTGAAAACTACGTACTCTTAGACCGGGAGCCGAGAGGGTTTTTGCATGTATCATAGGCCCCACGCCGAGGCTTTGGGGGCTGATAGACAACGTTATTCCCCACTTTGAATTCCCGGTATGGCACCTCTAAAGTGAAGATTTTAGGGGTGGGGGGTGAATTTTCAAACGTGTAATTAATATCCATGCCCCTGGATTATGGGCCCCACTTTGATTCTTGTTTTATGTCTTCAAGGAGGTCGCCAAAGTCCGCGAACTCAATATGCCATACCAATATGGCGTCACTTAAGGTCCGCCATACTAACCGAAACGTGAAATTTTTCCACTGAGGGCCTCGTGCTGTTGTTTCGTCATCTTTGTTAACAATGAACTGTAGAACAAAGATTTCAAAACGCCATACCTCTGGGGCGTCGCCAAGTGGCCGCCATAATGGGACAAACATGTCATTTTTAGCAATAAACATGTATAACAGGCCCCACCATGGAAATGTGTCTAATTTTTGCGATGTCGCCAACGTCAGATATTGGCTTCCAAAGTTGTCACATTTTTATAGGTTAAGTGTATTAAAGGCCCCACTGCTGTACCGGCATTTTTATGTGTATTTTGCAGTATAAAGCACGATTAATCACAATTAATGCACAATTAATCGTATATATAATTAGACGTCAAAAAATAATAGTTCAAGACTACTAAACGCTTTACAAAATTAGAAAAATTAATTTCCAAAGAGCAGACCGTCCACTAAGAAGCAACAACTACTTCTCGACCTATATGCCCCGACAGACATTGAATTACACTTCTGAAGTAAACGGGGTTGGTATATCTGTTAAGATAGAACCAACCATTCTGGATTGCGATTAGAAGGAATAGCATCACTTGTCGACCGGTTTCGGCGTATTGCGCCTCATCAGGACAAGGTAGATAATATTCGTCCAGAAGCTCTGAGAGCATAATATATATAATTATTTTTTTTTACTTATGTGACCCTATATGATAATATTGTGTAAAATATTTTGCAACATACAACAGTGGTTATTCTCAAGTGAAATTTTTGTCGAAGTGAGTGTTAATATTGTATACACTTTGTTCATTTGACAAGGACCCACCCTTAATATTTCGGAAATGCGACATAAGAAATGCCAAAACACGTCAACTTTTAACTTGAGGGGGACACTTTTTAGCGCCAATGTCATAAACGTCAGATTCACTCCCTCCCTACCGGAGATACACCTTGAATTTTTTCAAATGGTGTTGGGTATCAAGTCATACCTCATTTAAAAGGTCTGGTGAATCTCTATTCAATCATTTTGTTTTTTTGAATTGACAACATAATACGGGAGCATACGAAAACTTGAAAGAGAGCCAATTTTAAACAACGATTAAATAACAATGGAAGGCTGGTATCAAAGGAAAAACAAAATGATTGAATAGAGATTCACCAGAGGTAAACGAGGGAGGTATGACTCGATACCTAACGCCATTTGAAAAAAATGAAGGGGGTATATCCAGTAGGGAGGGGGTGAATCTGACGTTTATGACATTAGCGCTAAAAAGTGTCCTCCTCAAGTTGAAAGTTGACGTGTTTCTGCATTTCTTTCTAATATGTCGCATTTCTGAAATATTATTCTTGGTGGGTCCTTTTCAAATGAACACAATGTATAACACGTATTATTTTGCACTATAAAAGTAGGTGTTTCATGTTAAAAATATTTTTCGTTAAAAACAAAAACAAGTTATGAAATGAAATAATATGGTGTCTGGAAATAAATCACTCCTGTGTTTTCTTTTATTAAAAACGTTTCACTTCGATTTTACCAACAGGAACAGGAAACGACACAAACCATCGTGCGAGGTTGATATTTTTGAAGAAATACTTAATATATTTACAACATACTGGGTGTCCCATTTTAACTGCAAAAATCTCGGAACTCAGAAACGATATGGAGGTGCGGTTTTCGTTGAACAATTTCTTTTTATATAAAGTTTTTTCAGTAGAAATGTTTAATCAGTGAAATCTTATATAGGGTGTTTTAAAAAGATGGTATTTTTAAATGCAAATATCGTCTATTTTTTAATGAAACACCCTATATATTTTTATTCTATCTGAAAGCTGAACTATTCCCCTTTCTGAAATGTATAGTTTGTTGAAGTTTAGATGAAAAATGAATAAGTGTGATCATCCTATTCCAGAGACTGGAATAACAGCGAGGCAACATTGTCCGAACATTTCCAGAAATTACCCCGGAAATGTTACGCAATTCTTTTGATCACTTTTGGTTTAGGTTGCAAAAATGCATGGATCAAAATGGACAACACTTGGAACATCTTAAATATTTTTATTAAATTAGATAATTTATAATAAATTTTTTCTAATCTTTGAAAATTGTTTTTTATTTATTACGTATGTGTCAGACACCTTTATCTAATAAACAATACCAAATCATTAAAAACAAAATAACTTACTCATTTTTCATCTAAACTTCAACAAATTATACATTTTCGGAACGGAAAAGAGTTCAGCTTTCAGATAGAATAAAAATATATACGGTGTTTCATTAAAAAAATAGACGATATTTGCAATTAAAAAATACCATTTTTTAAAAACACCCTATATAAGATTTCACTAATATAACATTTATACTGAAAAAACTTTATATAAAAATAAATTGTTCAACGAAAACCGCACCTCCCTATCGTTTCTGAGTTCCGAGATTTTTGCAGTTAAAATGGGTCAGAAATTTCTGGGACACCCAGTATTTAAAAGACAAAATTTTTGATAACAATAATAATAATAATAAATAAATGAAGATATTATTTTAATCATTAGATCATGCAATAATGAACTGAAATTAACGGATCAATGCATTCACAGAAACAGCTAGTTCTAAAGAAGAAACAGATGAAGATGAGGAGGACGACGCTTCATCTGATGGCATTTAACCACAATGCGAATGACGAACGTGACGTTTCCTTCAATGATGATGAAGACTAATTTGAAAGATATATTATACAAATTGTATTTCATTTTTTTTAAATAAATTTCAAATAAACTTGTGTACTTTCAGTTAATACAGAAATTAATGTTTAGTTTAAATCTTTATATATATATATATATATATATACAGTGTGTCTACTTAAGTTGGACTCATATGGGAAACTTTTTTATTATGGGTTTTAGGAAAAAAAATTATTCCTCATAAAAAGTTCTGCATTATCTAAAACCTAAAATGCAATCATTAGATATTTCTTATTTTGAGCCGTATACGAGGTTTGTAAAAAAATATTAATCTTACTCAAGAGTAAAGTACCTTTATTTTTTACAATACAGAAAAATTGTAAGAAGTAAAGTTGTTTAAAATTAAAAGTTATATTCAAATATGCAATTACAGCTATTTAGCATGAAAATTAAGATTTGGTGATTATTTACTGAACTGCTTGAAAATATGGTTAATGGAAAGGTGATTCACAGGTATTCAGCTATTTTTTGGCCTCCCAGGTCTCCTGATTTAACTCCACTTGACTTTTTTTTATGGGGTTACTTAAAACAGAAGGTTTATGAGCGAGGGCCATTTGATGATGTAGACATTTTGGAAAGGATTATTTCTGAGGAATGCCAAAAAATTACTCCAAATATTATACGGAAAATAATAAAAGAGTTTCAGACAAGAACAATTACATGTTTAGAAAGAGAAGGTGGATATGTCGAAGCTTTAGTAGTTTAAATTAAAATTTAATTATGTTTGTTAGTTATAAATAGATTTTTGTTTAGGTACATAATATTCTTTGTGTGGATTCTCCTATTTCTAAGATAAATAATTATAATGCAGCACGTATTTAAATGCAAGATTGTCCAAACACATTAACAAATAGAAAGGTTATCATATTTTCAACAGATGAGAGGGATAAAGTCAGTATTGAAATTTACGATTACAAATACTTTATAATGTAAAACGTAAATAATCACAAAATCTTAATTTTCATGCTAAATAGCTGTAATTGCATATTTGAATATAACTTTTGATTTTAAACAACTTTACTTCTTACAATTTTTCTGTATTGTAAAAAATAAAGGTACTTTACTCTTGAGTAAGATTAATATTTTTTGACAAACCTCGTATACGGCTCAGAATAAGAAATATCTAATGATTGCATTTAAGGTTTTAGATAATGCAGAACTTTTTATGAAGAATAACTTTTTTTCCTAAAACCAATAATAAAAAAGTTTCCATATGAGTCCAACTTAAGTAGACACACTGTACATACATACATATATATATATATATTATGTATCGTTCCCTGCAGGCACGTTGTAATTTTATAATGATTTTATTTTTTTTTGTATAATATTATTAACTCTCGTTGATCACTAGTTTAACGATAAACTTTGATGATTTCATCATCAGTGACCTCGATAACCTATAAGTACGCACTTTCAGTCAGCCATGTTAGATCCGGCATTTTTAATCTTGAATGTGTTTTCATCAATTTGACAAGTAGTAACGACCTCAAAAACCTATATATACACATTCTTAGAACAATCTACGAATTTGGACATTTTTAGACCGCCATATTGGGTCCGCCATTTTGATTATTACAATTTTGACATCAAATTCGTAATCAACTGCTCGAAAACTTATAAATACAAGTTTGGAGGCACCTCTGCCCAACCATTCCAGAGAGTCGCTAAAAACAAAAAAAAAAATCGTTTTTTCGGTATGGCACCCCTTTAGCGAGACGCTATCGGTATGGCAGTAAAATCCCCGCTAAAGTGATGCAACAGCGCATCTTGAAACCAAAACGCCATACCTGTACCTATTATACATGTTCATTGCTAAAAATGACATGTTTGCCCCATTATGGCGGCCACTTAGCGACGCCCCAGGGGTATGGTGTATGTCTTTTGTTCGATCAGAGACAACCAGATTGTAGATCTTCACTTTTATAATGGAAACTTGAACGGTCAGAAATTGTGGTAACATAATTTTAAATTTTTTAATTTTCTAAAAATTAGTTTTTAGGTCAACGATATCTTGATAAATTGAATTAATTAAAAACAAATTATTTACATCGCTTACCACCGCATGAATTAAGAAAAATATTTTTCCTTCACGATGGAGCTCCTCCTCACTGTTTCAGAATGGTAAACCAATTATTTGATAAGACGTTTGAAGATAGGTGGATAGCTAACAATAGTCCTTTTCGGGGGCCTCCTTTTTATTCAGATATAACACCTGTAGATTTTTTTATATGGGGTTACATAAAAAATGAGGTGTATTCCCATTCCCAACAACAAAAGAAGATTGTGAATGTAGAGTTCGCAATGCATTAAATTCCCTCCCTGCAGCAATGATTAGACGTGCAACAAACGAAGGTGATATAAAAAGGCTTACTAAATGCTTGGAGGTTCAGGTTAAGTAAAAGAATAACAATATGGTTGTTTTATTTGAAAAAAATTGAGATATTTCACATTTGTGAAGTTCATCAGTTTTTTAAGAACCATGTATACAAAAAATAGGTTTTCGACATGTCACCAATTACCTTGATCGTCCTACTAATCAACCCGACAAGATCTTTTGTATTTGATATTGGGGATGTTCACACAGAATTTTCAATATGAAGGTCTGCATCTGTCAATTTTTTATTAAAAAAAATATCTCGATAAGTATGAATTTTAGATATAGGGTATTTTACACAAAGTGACATTAAAATTCAATGTAGAATCCGAAAAGTTAATAATATATAGGGTGTTAGATTTGGAATAACAAAGTTGTCGTTCACTTTTGGTATAACCGGAAGTGACATGTATGTCAAAATATTTTCCATAAAATCGCCATAACTTGTTTTCCATATATAGACTTTGTTTAACCATCCTTTGCCGTTACGTCATAAACGGTGACGTATTCTGCTGTTTTACATTTGTCTTATATTAGTTGAATGTTATTTTACATTTAACCTCAAAATTGTATTTTGCTTTATGCGTTGCGTACCTTTTTACATAATTTAGTTTTGTTTTAACTTGAAATCTCCGTTTTTTTAACTGATTTGTTTCAAATTTCTAGCTTGAGGAAGTTTAACGTCTCTGAGCATGATTTTTGACTAAATTTAAAAAATTACGGATTACCGAATCGTTATTAAATGGCGAATTATATAATATATTTAAAAATGTATTACATATACGATTACATTTTTGGGGTGAACCCAAAGTTTATTTAAAATTAGATATTTATACATATACTCATATTTTTAAAAATTGCATAATAATTATTGTCTGTGTCATTGTAAGAAACAATTTCGTAAGTATTCCTGAGAAATGCAAAAAAGCACATGTATGGGAGAAAACAGGCAATAAATAAATTTATTTCTGAAAAAACTCCCAATAAAAACAGGAAAAAGGAACGAACAAACGGATAAAAAAGGGGTAAACTGAAATAGCATATATGTAATGAAATAATATGCAAAGTCTAAGCTTCATAACTGACAAAATCATCTTCATCATCATTGTGGGAGTCGGATTCATTCAGATCTATGATAACAGGAAGAAAATGAGATGCATCAATGTATTTTTCTTTGTCCCAGTCATTACAGATTAATTGATTTGTGTGCTTGATATAGTGCTTCCATTTCTCAAGAGTAACCTAAAATAAAATTTTATTTAAACACCATAAAATATTCTGTTAATAAAGGAATTTAAAAACAATTTCACTCGTTAATAAAATACCTCATTTTGGCCTTACTTATTTTAAAATTCTAGCTAAAACTTCACGCAATCTAACTGAGGTTTTATTATATTTGAAATACATACAGGGTAAGCTATCCTATTAAATCTCGACAGGTTCAATTTGAATCAACAAACGGTTTTTCAATTAACATTAATAAAACCAAATCTTGCATGTGCAAGGGCTTCATTCCATATATTTAATACAGCAGTGGCTGTAACAGGGTGAACCGAGGTTATTTTGGAATCATAGTATCTTATGCACTCTGACCATACCATCTCTATGGCATTATACTGGCAGTGATAGGGTGGAAGACGTAAAACCCGATGACCATGTTGTAGGGCTAGTTCCATTCTCAATAAAATAATGAATTATGAAAATATGCAAACCTATGAAATATTTTAAAAATATGCTCCGAAAATATCCCAGCTATATCTTTTTTCTGGTGCCTTTTTATTACATCCCACAGTTGATCTTTCATAGCAAATTGTGGATAGTGAATTTGATTTTTCTCTAGCCACTCCAATAATGATTGCTTCTTCCAACTTTGATTTGGTGTTTTCTCGACAAGACCGCAATGATACGATGCATTGTCCATGATTATCAATGAAGGCTCAGGCAAGTTTGGTAATAATTGTTCAGTAAACCATTTTTCAAAATTTATGCAATTCATTGAATCATGATAATCGCACGATTTACTACCGACTTGAAAACAAGACCAGCATTTTCCACAAAACCATCCTCGGAACCTGCATGTAGGACGAACACCTTCTCCAGTTTTTTTTCTCACAGTTTTTAAAGACTAATTTTGCCAGCTTTTTCTAAATGCTCCCTTACTGAAAATCCAGGTTTCATCTAAGACGACTGGTTTCAATGAAAAATGATCATTTGGATTCTTTTTTGCGTATCTGCAGATTGCTCCATTAGATATTTTCGATTTGATATTGAGCATTTCCTCTCCATTTAAATTTCAGTTTGGCCAAAGCACCGGCCAAGGAGCTCAAGGATATCTCAACTCCGTCAATATCTTTAAGCTCTTCATGGAGGGAGCTAATTGTGATGTGTTCGCCTGTTGAAACAAAATAAATAAGTTGAAGTTTAAAAATTGCAAAAGAAAAACTGAGTATGTACCAGTTGGTATTGTACCTACCTGCAGAATACATCGCATACACTCGTGTTCTTATTGAATGTTGATGTATGATATAAATCGATGATCCTCGAGCAGAAACATGTCTGGCCTGAACTTTGATTTTGTAGTCTTTATCTGTTTCCATTCCACTAGTAACTAGTTTTTGAACGGTTCTAATAGATATTTCTAGAGCATCAGCAACACGCTATAAAATTTAATAAAATCAAATCAAACACTCACATTTTGCATAATAGAGGTAGATACTTACGTTGTAGGCTGCATTTAACGGTAAAAGCGGCATTCCAGCATCTCTTTCTCTTGAAAAGTATAATTAATGAACTTCAAAATTTAACTTTGCTCTTTCTCATTATACCGGGAAGGAATTTTGACAATGAAAAATTAATTGAAAAAGGCGAAAATGACCAAAAATACTGAACAAATCAAAATATGACAACTGAACTGTCAAAAGTAACAAATAAAATTTACGTCGACATTAGATAAGAAATACGTTAATGACGTCATAATTCCGTCTCATCCATTTCATGAGAGCAAGATAAAGTGTGACAATGTATGACGTAACGGCAAAGGATGGTTAAACAAAGTATACCAATTTCCATAGAAATCATGTGAGTGGTCTCCAATATATAGATAGGGTAAGCTCGTCGTGAAACAGCTTGTGTACATTAATGAACTATTAATTATCCGAATTCAAAATATCTCTCTGAGAAAGTTACTAAAATAAAAACTAGATGTACACCTCTTATTCTAAGTAGTTTAGGACAAGTGGTGCACAGAATGTACGGCACAATAAAACAATTCGTGAGCGGTATTGAGAAGAAATGCCTGATGTGAGGTGCAGCAAAAGAACGAACAAACTAATAATAGTAATTTTTTATGGAGCTACCTGCAGTACGAGCCAAGAGGTTACAGTGACTCCGATATGAAAAAGATACCAACATATGAACCAAAGGTTTGGGATGAGACGAGGATTTTTAGTAAATGTCAAATGAGAAAAATATGGCAAGATAATAATACTGTATTACCTCAAGGAACAGGCGAGGGTCCAAGACGGTTTTGTTGAAGATGCAGGTTTAGTTTTTAAAAGTTACCGAAAAACCGGCAACTACCATGATAATATGAAAACTTTGTGAAATTGTTCAAACCCAAATGTATACGCAACCTAGAGGAACCGAGCTTAATTATCATGAGTAATGCCAGTTACCATTGAGCCAATTCCATGTTCTAGTTGGTGTAAAACAAAATTAATAGATTAAGCTGAGTCTAAAAATACCAATAATCAAGGGAGACTTATGAAGTATCAAATAGGGGAAATTATAAAAACAAAATAGTCAAAAAGAGAGAATTATTTTGACTTCTAGGCAAAACCAATGGATCGCAAAGTTTTATGTTTACCGCTATATCATTGCTAGTACTGTGGCATTGAAGTGGTTGGGTCTGAAAGTAAAAGAATCTACGATCGAGAAATTATTAAAACTAATGGATCCCCAAATAATGTAATTTTGACTTGGAATGAAACAATTTAAAAAATTACCGAAGCCCATTCATTGGCAACATTACGTGGAATATTGCGACCAACTAATTTTGAAAGACTGGGAAATTGAAAAATTTGTAGACGCTTTGGACAATGATCCTCTCATAATAACCGCAGTGGCAGTTAATCAGACGAATATTTTTTAAATGATAGAGACAACTGATATCATTTGTTGAATCTTTCGTTTTGAATATGTAATTTTTTTAAACAGAGATATTGTAAATTCAACCGCCTTTAGTTAGTTTTTTTTATTGAATAATTCATATAGAATACTGTGTTTTGCTTCTTCACTGAAAATATAAAAATAAATTATAATTATTCACATTGGGCTATTAGAATTAAAGCTGTGACGAAATTCAATCGTGATTTATTGTTGGGTCTCTTAAATATTTTTAACCTTAAATTACATTTTTTCATGTTTTGTATATGCACCATTATTTAGCAGCTGGGAGAGTATCCTTGTCTGTGCTAGAGATTAGCGATTTATCGCTTTCGCTCACATCCAGCCACTGAGAATTGGTGAACCAAATGGTAAACGCGCTAATATTTACAGTATGTCCAGATAAAAGGTTAGCCCTATTCCTAGACTATATAACTATATAACAACATTCCAGGAAAATCAGAACCTACAGTGCATTTTTTTTCGACGCAACACATTTTTTTGGTCTACGTGTAATGGCCTTCTTGACAATTTTGTAATTGAGGTCATGAAGTACTTCGTGTTGATAGGCGTGGTAATTTCACATTTGGACCTAAATTTTCCAAACAGATACTGTTAGGACTACCCGTATATATTTGTTTTACAATAAAAAGTACTTTAAACATATTTAAAGTACCTAAGTGATTATGCAGGTGAAACTTAAAACCATTTTCTTTTCCATCACGGCCATATAAAACGACATTTTTCCAGAATATCTAATTTTATTGTTCGTTGACATTTGCCGAATCGTCTGCATGTCACAACACTGGGAAATAAGGTGAATCTATTTTATTTTTTCTCTACAGGAAGGAAGTAGTTAATTAAAGTTTTTTTGTTACCGTTTATTTTGAATTAAATTATGTTAGTTTTGGTCACAAGCAATTAAACACTATTAGAATGGAAATATATATGTATATGCATGTCGTTAAACTATAAAAACATTAAGAACAATCTACTAATATGCCACTTTTATTTATTATGTTGATTTCCATTGCAAAATACGGTTGCTTTAATGAAATTACTTTAATTGTGGAAATTATACGGTTGTTTTCAGTAATTTGTATTATAAAGTAATCGTTTTAATGAAGAATTTATTAAATGTTGTTAACTAACAACTATTTTGATATTATTTGTTGAGAAAAAAAAAAGGAAAAATAACCTTCATAATGAGTATACAACTTATTAATAAAAACATACATTTTTAACTCAACTTTAACTATAATTATTTAAATATCATCGTTTCGCAATCAGTTTCTGACTGTTGTGGCTTCTAAAATCCATCTAAATCAAAATATCAATCGTTAAAATCAAAAGTTATTTTTTCCTGCACGCGCAAACTCAGTTATTTTTATAGAGTCTACAAAAACTTGAAGATAAAGCTTAGAAAAAAATAGATTTGACAATTCCATTGGGAAGGATAATAATTGTGAGGATTTGTGGAGAGAAAAAAAGGTTTGGGATACATTAAAAAACACTTATGACAAAAAGGAGTGTAAAGAACGCAGAAAGAGTTTTTTGAATTTTTTTTTGAGATACTATTAAACTAATTTTATTAAAGTTTTTTAACATACCTCAAGTTGTTGACGTTGTTTATTTATTATTTTTACTCAGTTTTCTACTTTGTTTCATTATAATAGTAATTTTCAGGACTCCAGTAACTAATTGGATTTCTGCGATTATGAATCCTTCTGTTCTACTACAAGTACGAGATTTACGCGTAGTCCACCAAAACAACGAAAGCTGCTGAGTTTCGGGCATTTAGATTTGCCAGAAAAACAGTGTATTGCACAACTTTAACAAAACGAATTGAATTACATTTGCTTATAAATAAAAACATTGTTTTTGCATATATTATTTATTTTATTTAATTTAAAAAGTTTTCAATCCGACTCTGTAACAATTTATTGCTCTTTAAATATTATTAGGGCTACACAATGAGGCTTGAGTGTATAGGGTTGAGTTGAGTGTATTTAGGGTTATTTTCAGTAAAAGCCAACGATATATTTTGAACGAATATATAACTTTTAGTGGTGTAAGAAAGGTTTTTTACATAACTCCCATAGTTATCTATCATTTGAAGAACATTTAGTAGGTACTTTTCTCGTGAAAAAATATTCATGAGCATACCAGTGACAGCGATTTAACGAAGGTCCACGATAATACGTCACAAACTCATAAAAAACACAAATTATTGAAAAAAAAATGATAAATTTACAAGTAAATCTAGGTCGCAAGGTTGTTTTTTATTTTTAAGTAGGTATATTTTTCGAGTTTTGTGACCTTGTAAAATATGTATTATAAAACTAAGATTAACATAAATCGGATCGACACAGAAGTTTTAGAGATATAGTCTCCACAGACTTCAAAAAAGTTGTTTGCAGAGCAACGCGATTAGACAAACTATACGACGCCGAACAATGTTCGAGAAGGACAGACACACTGATACAACTGGGACAATATCTAGATGAACCCATATTTCAAATGAGTTTGAATAGCATGGCACCGAAGAACATATTCACCGAGCGAGACATGGCATCTAGGGAACAGGTGATGCATCCAGGTAAGCCTGTTCTTCATCCTTGGTCGATATACGACTGTGTTTTAAGCAGAGACGATTGCCGCTATAGTCTGTATTGATGAAAACATCAGGAGAGGATATACCGAACAAAAAATTGAAATATTTACTGACAGCCAGGCTCCGCTTGAAGCTGTCAGCAATCCAACCACCAAATCTAGACTGGTAAAAAACTGTAAAAAATCCCTTAATAGGCTGACAAGAGACATCACAGAGTCTCTAGCATGGATGCCGGGACGTGAGGGGATTGCAGGTAGTGAATTGGCGGACCAGTTAGCTAAATAAGGCTCTAAAGGAGACTTTATAGGTCCGGAACCGTTTTGTGGAATCACAAAGGTCTGCATAAGAGGGGAAATCCGTAACTGTCTATATGAAGAACACTAATTCAAATGGAGGTAGACAGAAGTTTACTGAACAAGGTAGACAAGGAACTCTCAACCAGGCTATTGAAACTGGTAACAGACATTTGAAGAAAGTTACCGACCTAGTCACTGGATACTGCTTCCTGAGGAAACATCTACAAAAAATGGGAAAAGTCAGAGAACCTATGTGCAGAAAATGTGAACTAAGGGATGAAAAACCTACGCACATACTCTGCTTCTGTGAGAACTTACAAGGACTCAGACGGAGCACTTTGAAAAGGAAATAATACAACCATTACAACTACTCAAAATCCCCCCAGTTAAACTGGTGGTCTATATAGAAGACACGAAGCTTCTGGAATGAAAGTAGATATTATGGAAAATGGTCCGAAGATTTAGTTCCTTTTTTTTTCGGGCCGAGATGGGAAACTCATGTTCGAATGGGTCCAGGACCCAAACAGTGTTGGACTCATCCCCAAGGAGATGCCTACCAACCAAACCCACCTCAAACTCGCCGTTACCCCCGCCTCGGAATCACTACCCTCCCTAGCATACTTCGAGACAGACGGCGGTCCCTCGCATACTCTCCGCTCACACCGTCATCTCCCTCCTATCACTCCTGCCTCTCATGCCATATCGAGTCCTTCTCTCCCCCTTACCATGCTCTCTACTACTCCACTCACCTCCATCCATTCCTCCTCCCCCCTCAACATTATCTCCACCATGTTTTCCCAGTACACCGCCTCCCCTAGTTTCCTCTCCAACTTCTTCAGCACTTCCTCGTTCCTCCAGCATCTAAACACATGCCCCACATCATCCTCCACTTCACACCTCTCGCACACACCAGTCTCTCGTTTCCCAATCTTGTGGAGGTACCCTACTCTCGACCCATGTCCAGTGAGCACTTGTGTCAAGAAGTAGTTCACCTCCCCGAATTTCCGGTCCATCCAATCTCTCCTATTCCCAATCGCTCCTTTTAGCGCGCCCTCATACTCCTCCCACCTTCTCTCCATTTCCTCCTCCATCCATTCCCGTACCTCTTCTTTGGTCGCACCCCTCCAGCGTTTGCTCCTAGCTCTAGCCAACACGTCCAATGGGTAGGACCTTGCCAGCACCGCTGCTGCCAGTCCACCCACTGTCCTGTACCCCCACCACCCTCAGCAGTATCCCTCTCTGCACCCGCAGAAGTGGCCTAACCCTCGCATTCACCCCCGCTCTTTCACCCCACACCTCCGCACCGTACAGCATACTCTGCTCTACCGTCCTACCAATTACCCTCCTCTTCCACTCTCCCGGCCCTTTCACATTACACATCAATCTCCCCAGCCATGCTGCCCTCACTTTACCCTTCTCTGCCGCCTTTACCATATGGGTTTTGAAGGATAACTGACTATCCAACCACACCCCTAGGTATTTCACAGACTCCTCCATGCGAATTCTCCTTCCCTTAACCATCACCCCCACTTCCCTTGCCCTGCTCCGTCCCTTCACTAGCAACCCCGCCGTCTTCTCTTCCACCACTTCCAGTACGCACCGCTCTATCTGCTCCACAATCTTCCTGCACATTCTCTCCGCCTTTCTTTCTATCTCCGCCTCTCCGCCTCTCCCTTTGCCGTACATACCAGACACACATCATCCGCATACACCGTAATCTCACATCCCTCTTCACATACTATCCCACAAACCTCATCAAACACACACTTCCAGAGCGTCGGTCCAAGAACCGAGCCCTGAGGCACTCCAGCCTCCATCTCATATCTCCTCCCTCTGGAATCTACAATCACACGCCCCGTCAGGTAGTCCTCCACCAGGTTAATCAACCCCTGCTCCACTCCAAGCCTCAGCAACGCGCTCAACACTGCCCGTTTGCTGACACTGTTGAACGCGTTCCCGACGTCGAAGAACACGAGTAGGGCCAATTTCTTCTTCCTCCAGCTGCCCTCCCTAGCTCTTTCCACCAAACCCATCACCTTGCTCAGTGCCGAGATGCAAGATTTCCCCTTCGTGAACCCATGCTGGTTTACCCTAAAACCCCCATTCCTACCAACTTCCTCCTCAATCCTATCCCTTATTATCCCCTCCATCAATTTACCCATACCACACAGCAGGCTGATAGGCCTATAGTCCCCCGCCCGCTTCCCCTCTCTACCCGCCTTCTTCATCAGTATCACCCTGGCTACCTTCCATCCTTCCGGGAACTCCTCCTCCCTCAGCACCCTGTTGAATAGTTCCCAGAAGTACTCCCTATTGTCATCTAACAGCCTCTTCACCTTATCACCCCTCAGGCCATCTATCCCTGGGGCTTTTCTCACTTTAATATTTCTCCCCCAATCTTCTACCTCCCACTTCTCTACCGGCCTTATCCCCCTCATTTTCACTACCCCCCTTGTATCTTGGATTTCCTGAATTCTGCCACCCACTCCTCCTTCTCCCCCTTTGAACAATTTCTCTATAATCTCCTTCTCCCAATCCTCCTCTAGAACCTCGTTCCTATTTCCACCCATCCTCTTCACCGCTATCTCATACGCCTTTCCCCATGGATTGTTTTCCAATTCCCCCAGTAACTCTTCCCACTTCTCTCTTTTTTCCCTTTCCACTCTACGCTCCAGTTCCTTCTTCTTCTCTTTATATCTCCCTCTTCCCTCTATCCTTCCTCTTCCTCTCAGCATCCGTCTTCGTTCTTTCTTACACTACCTCCACAGCTCCTCTATTTCCTCATTCCACCAGTAATTGGCCCTCCGCTCACGCCTATTGCCCCTCTTTCCCTCTCTTTTGCAGCCCTGTATCACATTGTTCAATTCATCTGCATCATGTCCAAGTCCCCTTCCTATCTCTTCTCTTACTTTCTTCCTCATACTCTCTGCCTCGGCTTTCGTCCACTTCCATTCCCACTCTTCCACTAAATCCTTTCTCTCTTTCCTTATATCCGTCTCCACATACCTATGTAAGCTCAAGCTTTCCTCATCCTCCAGCACCCCCCAACTAAACACTCTTTCCCACAGCCATTCATCACATGCTGTTATATCAATGAATGATGAACCCCCGTCACCCCTCACGAAGGTGGCAGTAGTCCATCATTCAGCACCACCAACCCGTTGTCCCTTTCCCAATCAAATTCTCTATTTTCCCCCTCACCTTTTCATCTTCCATCCACGGTTCTATCCCTACCATTTTAATGGTTTTTGTTCCTCTCCCCGCTTCGACCACCCTAGCTCCTGTTACCCTTCCTACCTCCCCCAGAATTCCCCTCACCTCAACCCCCTTCTTTGCCTCTATTACCACCTCCCTATTTCTTGAGACTCTGAGTCTATCCACCCACTCCCCTGTCATCTCCCTCAACCCCTTCTTAATCCTCTCGATCCCCTCCTGATCGACTTCCCCGATATCCTTCAGGATTATCGCCCCATTTCTACCCTCCTTTTCCTTCTCCCCATCTGTATAGATTGTTACCTCCGCCACCTCTCCGCCACCTCTCACCCACGCCACCATCTTCTTCAGCACCTCCACCTCTACCTGCTCAAGCCTGTGGAGTCCAATGCTGTCCCCGCTCCCCACTACCCCAAACAGTCGACTCATCAGCTCAAACACCTTTTTCTCATCCCTACAATCTCCCTCCATCCGACAGATCAACTCCTCCGTCTTCACCCTTACCCCATTCCTTTCCGTAGTGCGTACCTCCTTGACCCACTCTATTTCCTCTCCTTTTCCCACTAGCATCGGGTACCTATCCCTAAACATCCTCTGTATTCCCTTCTCCATTCCACTGTCTTCCTTGGTCACCCATACCACCTTACCTTTTCATCCCCTAATATTGGATTTCCCACCTTCACCTCTATTCCCTCCCCCTTTTTACCATCCCAGTCCCTATCTCTAACCTCCAGCCATCCTTCCCAGTCTCTTTGCCCCACCTCCCATCGTGTTTGCATTATCCCGTTGCTATCGTCCTCCCCCCTCAACCTCTCCAATTCCTTGACCCGCCCCTCTGCCGCTGCCTTCTCTTCCTCCAGCCTTTCCACCTTCTCCTCCAGTCGCCTTACCATATCCTTCAATCTCTCTACACTCTCCCTCTCTTCTTCCTTCCAATCCTCCATTTCCCTCTTTCCTTTCTCCTTCAGTTTCCTCTTCTGTTCCTTGTCCTCCAGAGGCGATACCTCCTTTCTCTTTACTCCAGTATCACTCCACCCTCTCGTCTCCCCCGCCTTATCAGGCGTTCGTTTTACCTTCGTCGACTTACCAAAAATTCCATTTCCTTGCCTTTCTTCATCCAAAACCTCCTGTTCTATTTTTCTTTCTTCTTTGTCCATATTCCATCCCACGAGTAGCTAGGGAATTGAATGTCCACCACCACAGAGCCCCGCTTGTGGTGGTAAGGCTGGTTACTCCGGGAGGTCACCAGGTATCCCGGAGGCACCGTTTCTGACTGACTTTCGCGCAGCCATTCATCCATTGCCACGGTAGCTAACAACGTAGATTACGGATTGTTTTATCGAGGTTTACTCCTCTAGGCTTTTTCTCACGGTTGCCTCCGGACGCAGTGGCTTCCGTTGCCTACACTACACCACAACATAGCTGCCTTCCCTATGTTTGCTGGTTTTTTATCGAGGTTTACTCCTCTAGATTCCTGGGAATCTAACCTATTAGTCGCCTTTTACGACAGGTGGGCTATCCCCTGGGGGTATTCTTCTGAGCCCGCCCCCAGACGGGAAAAGATTCAGTTCCTGGGCTGTTGTAGCCAACACAAGCGAATGAACGAATGAAAGAATGCGGGGTACTTAAAATTTGACAATAGTGTATTAATAGATGTGGAAAAGTTTTGAGTTATTAGTGAATTAGGATCGATCTTACCTCGACCTGCTAGTTGGATTGGAGTTTGGATTGGATTTTAAGCTTAAGCTTGAGTAGGAATAAATTTAGAATTCACTTGAAGTTAGATATAATAGGGCGATATCTGTAAGCGGCCCTTAATCTAACTAGTCTCGTAAATTAACGCATCACTAAAAATATTTAAAAAATCATATGCACCGCCACTGTGTTCCCATTTTAAGTAACCCTGTAAGTGCAGTAAATATATTATAAGCTGGTCAATTTTAGTATGTTTTTATAGCGTACTTTTTAATTTAAAAAAATTATTTATTTTCTCTCAAAGTTTTCAGAGCATTTTTCTTGTTCCCAATTTCCGTGAATAATTACCTAACATAATGTTTTATCGTTTAATTTTATTGATGCTAGACCTTTCGAGCGAAAGAATGAACGGTGAAACCCCTCGTTTGTTATTCGCATGTACTTTTCATTATAAAACTAATAAATAATTTATTGTCCCCCCTTCCATCTCCACCTCCTCGCTCTCTTTCTCATTCCGCCCTTGTCTGCATGCACGGTGGACATAAGCAGTAGGTTAAAAAGAAGAAGAAGTCTCATCACATCTCCATGGTAACGAGCTAGCCCGTGGTTCCGCAGCCGCTTTCTTTTTACTTCCTCTCTTACTACTTTGCATCGATCTTTAAACTGTATGTGTGTATATGTGGAAATCAGTCGTTCACTCCCCCGCCCTCCCTATATTCCCCCCTTTTGCCGCCCCTTTGTCCTCAGGTTATGAGTGAGGTTTAATTCTCCCTCGCAAAGAAATGCCAGAATTTCAGGCTGAATTTCTTGGATAAATCGGTATTGATTCGATGTTGTTGTGTTTAGTTTTTTTAGATTCATATCTTTTAATTACGGTTATACATACAAAGGGCTATTGTTTAAATATCTTATCTACATTTAGAAAATAACTATAGTCTGTATACTAATAATTCTAAAATATAAATATGCAATGACAGGATTCGTAAAACAGAGTGGACTACATCTTTTTTTATTAAAAACGACATAATACAGTGCGCTGGAATAAGTGTTATCCCCCTCTGAACCTTTTTATCCTTATTTTTATATAATAAGAAAAAAGGTGGGACAGGTCGATTTTTATAATGATCCCTCTTCACGGGACAAACATCCCTCATTTTTTTTTTAAATGAGAAAGTTGATTATGCGACACCGCATTTGGAAGCTCTTGAAACACTGATATCATGTATAACATTTTGGTTCCAAAATTTACGAATTATCAGTTATGCGTGAAAGAGTTTTAATATTTTTACTTCGTAACAATTCAATGGATTTTGTTAGCTCTACTGAATTCTTTTCATAGCTGGAAATCTTTTGTTTTTATTTTATTAAATTGTAAATCAAGTAACCGAATTTATTGAGTTAAGAGAATAAAAAATTACAAGTAATAGTTGAGGGTGTACTAAATAAATAGCAAAATCTATTACTAAATAATAGCTAAACATTTTGTTAATGTAAAAAGTATTCAAAATGTTCCCCATTCACTTCTTGGCAGTAATGCAAACTATTTTTTGTTCCCTCTCTAACCCTTTGCAGCATCTCAGAATCAATATTACGGCATTCTGCGATATTCTTTCACGAAGCTGGTTAATTGTATCTACTTTGATACATATTTTGGATTTTAAATAAAATCTAATGGTTACCCCATTAGATCTGAGTAGCCACACTTTATGTCCCCTCATCTTAAGTTTCACTATTTGAGTTACTATCAATAAATATTGGGCCTACAATGTGGTTACCCAGTATGCCTGCACAAACACTGACTTTTTGCGGGAATTGTGTTGGCGGTGCTTTAAAAATATACCATTACTCTCCATCAATTTCCCTTAGTTATCTCAGAAACGGCAGATTTTAGTTTAAAACGTTATCACTACAATTGTATAGTTAAAAATAACCTAATTTAAGACAAAAGTTATGACCAAAATATATGGATAATTTTATGACACACTTCTATAATAAAACAAATTTATTTAAAAAAATGTGTATTGCATTTTCATTCGAATAGAACGTAAATTACAGGTTTTGCTCTTTTGTCCCTTTATTAGAGCTGTATTTAGCAGGTGAGTTCTTAAGAAAAATTAAAGATAAATAAATTTAATCAATTATTGAAAGTATTTTTTCAAAAATTAGAAGGAAGCAATTCCTATAATTTTATTTCAAATGAACTAGAACTTCAAAGGGTTTTATATGCACATTTGTAAGGCAAGTTAGGTTCAATGGTGTTATTTTTTGCTCCAGAATATGTGGTTTAATTTATTACCTACCTGTTTGTTACACCCTGTATGTCGTTTAAGCTTTTGAAAAACAGCCATTGAAAATATTCTTTTTAAAAAACTTTCTACGTTCATTAAGATGTCAAAATTGTACATATCTACCAATATTTTTCATTGTTATGAGAATATTATACTTCTACTTTAGATTAAAGAGAACCAATCCTCAAGAGTGATTTGTTAATAGTCTTACTTAATATAGCATTGTAAAATAATAAATAAATTTTTCAGAAATGCGCAAGCAATTTTTATTTATCGATCGATCCTTGTATCTTTAACCGTGGAAGAATGTATTTTAAAACATTCCAACACTTGGAAAACAAACAATAAAAGTAACGATTATCTCTTAATCAAATTTTAAATACCCGTTGAAGCAGTTACAATAATTCAATCACGACTTGAACTCTACCCCGTTTGAGAACCAACAAAAATCGAATTCCTGGAAGAAAAAAAAAAGAGCAATTCAGTCCGCTCGATCCTTGAAAAAGTAATCGAGGGGACAATATAAATATTTTGTTTATGCATTCACAACAAAAATTATGTTGACAAGTGAACAAAGGCGAGATAAGCTGAAGGGTAACCTCGCAAGTTATAGCTAACCTTTATTACAATTGACCACGCGATTGTAACAACATCAAGAATAGCGGAATTCGTGGATGAAAACCAGCTGGTCGGCTGGGTATAGACATACTACAGACTGGACGCCTTTTTGTTTTTATTTCGCTGTTTGCATAGATCCTTAATCAAATTTTTCTGGTGTTCTGTTAGCTGTCTTTAAGAGAATGCGAATATTTATGTGTATGTAGTAATTCGTATTTAGCAGTGCACGATACTGGATCTCGAAAAGTGTTTAAAACATTTATATGTATTCGAATAACACGGTTACATTTCAGAATTAATGAACTTGAATGATACTTCAATAATAAGTACCATTGTTGGGTTGATTATGGGTCGACTCTTGAACTTAAAGACCACTAAGGTGTAGTGGTATATAAAGAAATCGTTCGTGTCAATTATTTGAACGTAAAAATGGGCAATTTGTATGATGTCATTTTTGATTCATTCCATCTAACTTAGCAAGTAGATTCACCAACTCAACAAAACTGTATCTAAAATTACAGAGTCTCTTATTTTATACCCTCTGTTCTGGAGAGATTTCTGATCTGAGCACTCGTCGAAAATGTGGTACCTCATAAATCTCTGAAAAAAATTTCTTAGTTTTCTCAACAGAACTTTCTCAAATTTCATAACTTGTGTTTAGCCATTGATTGGATTGATCTTTCTGAAGATATTAACTCTCAATTTTTGTTCTTTTTGAATAAAATTATCAAATTATTAATTACAGCATTTCTTCTTTGCTACTTCATCTAAGAATATGAGATAAAACAAAGGCAACTGAACTGGTCAAACATCTAGAGCGAATGGAGGATACTAGATTAGTTAAAAGTAAAGATGATTGATAAAGAAGACAGAGGTAGACCAAAATAATTCTGGGATAACGAAATATACAAAATATTAAAGGTAAGATGGAAAAGAATTAAGCAAAACCGAAAGGTATAGTCGGGGGTAATACCACAAGAGCTCAGATTTAGCCGGATATTTTTTCTGGTTGTTTTCGAATACTTAATTTCATTGGCAATTAAACGAGAGCTGTTCTGACAAAATCACGAGAACGTATAGCTCGAGTGATTTTGTCAGAACAGATCGAGTTAAATTAGGTAAGACAATTCCATAAATGGAATGACTTTTTTGAATTTATTGGAGTTGATTTTTCAATCTCCCTTGCTATTTCTGCCTCGCAAATATTTCCAAATCTCGACATACTTACTGGAATATTATTTACTGTTTTTGACGTTTACAATTGTCAAACTGATTCGCCGCGCAATGCTTGATAAACGAGCAGTAAATACTAGCGTTGCTATGGTAACGTAATTTATCCGATTTTTTTATCCACTTGCATTTTCTGTTCCTCCTTCTTTAGTGGAATTGTCGGAGAAATACCCCAAGTCGTTTTTTCTTTCTCTACTATCTATATGTAAAATGTACGAAACAAAAAGTTACTACATTGGGAACGTTGTAAATTAATAATAACTTGACATTAAAACTTGATTTGTCAGAATAATTTTCAACTGTCTCAAACATTCTATCCGATTTAATGTTGATATAGTCTGCAAATTTGTATCGTTCGTAGCAATAAAAAAGACAAAACATATTCAATAAAATTTTCTAGATTGCAGTAGGAAGCTGTCCCAAATCATAAAGATAGTGAGAGCCAAAAAAATGACCGACGAAGGAAAGGTATAGTTTTTAAGAGTAACCGAAAAAACGGCGACCACCATTTATACCCAGCCTAGAGGAACCCAGTTGGATTATCATGGATAATGCTAGTTACCATTTACGATTGGTGAAACCAATTCCAAGTTCTAGTTGTTCTAAAACAAAATTACTAGATTGGGCCGAATCTAAGAATATCAATATTCAAGGGAGACTTACGAAGTACCAAATATTGGAAATTATAAAAACAAAGTTTGGACTGTTATGCAGAATAAATGGGTCACAAAGTTTTACATTTACCGTCATATCATTGCCAGTACAGCGGCTTTGAAATAGTTTGGTCAGAAAGTAAAAGAATATGAGTATAAGTACCGTGGTTAGTATGGTAAAGGACTGGCATGTTAATGATGATCCGTCATTGTCGGATCACAGCTATATATGTTTCAGATACAATGCTGATGTTGAAGAACAATCAGTAAAGTATAGGGACCCTAGGACTACCAACTGGGAACGGTATAAACTGGATCTCACGAGGAGGCACGATGGATTCCCTAAGAGTATCAGTAATAAAGATGACATTGATTGGGCCGTAGCGGAGCTGGGCTCGAGTATAGTCTCGTCTTATGAAAAGAACTGCGCGGAAAAAACGAGGAAAGGGGGTAAGGGGGTAAGGGCCACAAGTGGTGGAACAACTCTCTGGACACGCTGCGGAAACAAACCCGGCGCCTATTTAAAAGGGCTAGGAAGACAGAGTCGGATCTGGACTGGGAACTATACCGCCAGAAACGAAATGAATATAAGAGCGCTGTTAGGCTGGCTCGGAGAGATGCTTGGCGGGCCTTCTGCGAGGATATCGTTTCGGTACCTCAAATGTCAAGGCTACGTCGAATCTTAACGACAGTGTTCTTGGCTGCCTGGAAATCGCATCGGGTGTTTTCACGGAAACTCCGGGGGATACCTTGCAGCACCATAGAGACTCACTTCCCCGGTTGTAAGGCAGTCGGGCAGGAGGGTACTGACATGGGGCGTGTGAGAACGAAACGACCATGTAAGAGGGACTATATTCTAGCCAAAGAAATAGTTACCTACGAGCGGAGTACTTGGGCTATACGTACGTTTAGCCCCTGTAAATCTCCGCGGATCTTTCCGGCTCTGCTTCAGCAGGGCTGGGAGGCTATTGGTTCAATCTTAGTGCATATCTTTCGGGCCTGTTTGGCAATCAGATATGTTCCTCAGCAGTGGAGACAGGTAAGAGTTGTCTTCATACCCAAGCCCGGTCGTACTTCGTACACCGTGGCAAAGACCTTTAGACCTATCAGTCCAACACCCTTTGAGCTAAAAACACTGGAGAGGTTGGTTGATAGGTACATGAGGGAAAAGGTTGGGCTTAGGTATCCTTTGCACAACAACCAGCTTGCGTACCGGTGTGGCAAGTCAAGGGAAAGTGCCTTACACCAACTGGTATCACAGGTGGAAAAGGCGCTGGAAAGTGGCATCATCGCCCTGGGCGCATTCTTGGACATACAGGGGGCTTTCGACAGCACCCCTGTAGTATCATTGTGTAGAGCTGCAGTAGATCATGGAATAGAGCCTATGGTAATTCATTGGCTTGGGGCCATGCTACGCAACCGCACAGTAGTGGCTGCATGGAAGGAACATGTGGCTAAAATGGTCGTCGACAGGGAATATCCACAAGGGAGCGTCCTTTCGCCCACATTGTGGAACCTAGTAGTCGACGAATTAATATCCTTATTAAACGGTGAGGGCTTTCTGGCAATTGGGTATGCCGATGATATCGTTGTCCTTGTTGTTGGAAGGCATATATCACCGTCTTCAGGGACCTAATTCAAAAGGCCCTGAATAGGGTACAGGGGTGGTGCAACGACCACGGACTTGCAGTTAATCCTTCCAAGGCTGAGGTAATTGCTTTAACCAAGAAGACAGGTATAAGACCTGATGGTCTGCACCTTGGTGGAGTGCCACTTCCAGTGGTTGAACAAAGAAATATCTGGGAGTGATCCTGGATAAGTCGCTGACATGGAAGGCTCACCTTGATAGTCGCCTAGGCAAGGTGACTAACACGTACTGGGCCTGTAGAAGAGCCATTGGTCCGAAATGGGGACTAGCCCCCAAGGTGATCCTGTGGTTCTATGAAGTGATCATGCTGCCGATGCTCACATACGCGGCTCTGGTCTGGTGGCCACGGCTAGGTCGCTACTGGCACGCCTCCAAAGGGTGGTCGGTTTGGGAGCAACTGGCTGCATGAAAACTTCACCAACTGCTGCGTTGGAGGTGATTCTTGGACTTCGGCCACTTCACCATGTGATTGGGGCTGAGGCTGGGAGGGCACTCCTACGCTTGAAAAGTTTGGGATATGTGCGAAACGAGGGAGGGTGCAGGCACGTCAGTAAGCTTAGGCTTCTGGGAGATGTACCTGTTCTGGCTCGAGCGGCTGATGTCTGCCTGGGCAGGTACTTCTTCGTAACCCCCTACAGGGCGAAGATCCGGAATAGAGAATTCTGGGAAAGAGAGGGAAATTCACAGCCTCATGGGATCGTCTGGTACACTGATGGTTCATGCTCCAGCGATGGGCGGGGGCTGGAATTTACTCCACGAACCCAAGGACACAAGTCTGTGTTCCCTTGGGTAAGGGTGTGTCTGCATATCAGGCTGAGGTATACGCTATCTTGGAATGTGCGCAGATAAACCTAGACAGAGGTTATGCGGACCGACGCATAACCATATACACCGACAGTCAGGCGGCAATCAAGGCCCTGAGTGGATATACCATCAACTCAGGGCTTGCTGCTGAATGTCGTAAACGCCTTGCTGACCTAGCAAGGCGGAACACAGTGTGGCTAGAATGGATTCCGGCCCACTCTGGTTTTGAAGGCAATGAAGGGGCCGACGCGCTGGCTGTGGAAGGGGCGGCTACCCCTTTTAACGGCCCGGGCCCGGGCCTGACCTTGGGCCTCACAAAACAAACAATCCGTAAGAGGACGAGGAACTAGTTGAGAAATCAGCACCTCGCTCACTGGAGGGCTCTACAGGGACTCAGGCAGTCCAAGCTGCTATTGAGGGGATGGACATGCTAGAGCTGCTCTAGAACTACCAAGGAGTAGGGTAAAAAATATAGCAGGACTCCTAACAGGGCACTGCTGTCTGAGGAAACACCTCTGTAATCTAGGTTTAGAGGAAAGTCCCCTATGTAGGGGTTGCGGCATGGCTGACGAAACGTCGGACCATGTTCTCCTCGTATGTCCACATTGGGCTGTGCTTCGCAGGCGAATCTTCGGAGTCCCTGTTCTGGCCCCCGGGGACATAAGTAGGCATCCACTGAAGAGGATTGAGTCCTTCATCGAGGACTCGGCTTCATGGATGCATAAGTAGCAGGAATGGCACAATGGGCCCGCCAGTGGCCTCAGTGCCGGAACCTTGGCTTGAGTTTTTCTTGGCCAAGGTTCGCCTGACTAAATTAGTAGTAGTAGTAGTAAAAGAATATAAGATCAAGAAATTACCAAAAGCCATTGGCATCATTACATGGAACATAGCGACAAAAAAATTTTGAAAGACTGGGAAATTGAAAAATTTGTAAGCGCTTCCGATATCGATCCTTCCATAATAACGGACGGTGGCAGTTCATCAGAAGAAGATTTCTTAGATGATGAAGACAACTGACAGAATTTGTTGGATCTTTCGTTTTTATATATGTAATTTTTTAAGACAGAGATTTTGTACATTTAACAACCTTTAATTTGAAAATATTTTTCTAATAAATAATTCATATATAATACTGCGTTTTGCTTTATTCTACACTAAAAATACAAAATATAGTATAATCATTTACGTTGAGATATTAGAATTGAAGCATTTTGTGACGAAATTCAATAATAGTTCATCCTTGGGTTCATCCTTTCGCTCACATTCAGCCACTGAGCATTGGAGAACCAAAAGGTATACGCGCTCAATGGCTGTTGTCTATAAAGTATTTGATCCTTCAATGTCATAAATTTGACAACCACGGACAGTTTGAAACCAAAATAATAAAACAAGTACGTATCATAACTATATTTATAGTATGATCAGATAAAAGAAATAGCCCTATTTCCCCGAGTATATCGGGGATTTTAATTATATGTAGAGTGGTCCGTACCACCGCATATAGTATATTCAATAAGTTCCGAAGATTGTCGAAGGCGTTTCTTCACTGAAGACAATAATTTACAGTGGGAGAATTCTTCTTTCATTATCTCAATATTTATATGATTATTTTCTATTATAGTATAGTATACTTTATACTTCATCTAATTATGTATTTATCACTTTTTTATTTCATGTTTTCCATTTTATTTTTCACCAATCAACCTATTGATCGCTTTGTCTATCAATTGTTTGTAAATTTTTGACTTCAATCAAGAATATTTCTTTTTATTCTTCTTTCTATCGGATTTTGCATACATCTTCCATTTTTCCTTTCGAAAGTTTATTTAAAATTATCGAAGAAAGGAAGTAAAAAGTGCATCGGGCATGTCGAGTTAGAAGCCCAGCTGTCTGATTCCCATTACAAATGCTAAACGATTATTATCATTTACCATAGCAATGGCGTTGACTAAACGGCTATTAACACTCATCAGTTCGCTTATCTTCATTCATATCTAGTTTGCTATGCCCTGTACCCACAGAACGCTAAACAAAAAAAACACATAACAGTGAATATTTAGTCAACGATTAATTGTACACATCCGTTTTCAAACGAGAATGAATAAAATGAAAAGGCACTAGGCGTGAAAACTGTTGAGAGTTTTATAGAAATCAACGTGAGTAAATGTTTACGTTATATGATAATATAGTATATGATCCATGATGATGATTGTTCTTGTTTAAATTATTAAGTCACTGATAAATTTTTATTCATTCCATTTTTTAATACAATTTTTTTTGTAAAGCTGGTAAATTGAGATTTCTTGGGATATTCAATCTATCGGCAGCTCAGTTTATTGATAAAATTGAAACTTCACCTTATAATAATGTAATATTTTTTTTTGAAAATTATTCATCAACTCTAAAAACTAGACTTAGGAGACCAAACTACTACAAATTTGATAATACCAT
Organism: Lochmaea crataegi; assembly: GCA_947563755.1. Taxonomy (NCBI): domain Eukaryota; kingdom Metazoa; phylum Arthropoda; class Insecta; order Coleoptera; family Chrysomelidae; genus Lochmaea; species Lochmaea crataegi. The sequence continues at coordinate 3,866,393 of OX387435.1, forward strand.
AAACGAAAAGAGCATCAATCTATTCTGGATAAAAGAAGGCAGTGCTCCACATCTCTTTGCTACAATGAGTTGAAGAAACTTGTCGACCAATGCGATGAAAATACACCAGATGGTGGGTACTTATTTTATGTATTTTCTCACGAAATTGCATGGAATTTTTGGTCAGATGACAATAAAATGCATTCTAGCTGCTTCTAGGGCAACAAACCTTCATGCATGATTTTCAGCAATTTTACATGCAATTAATACATTGCTGTTGAAACTTTCACACTTAGAAATACATTTTGAAGTATATTCCCAAGAATAAGGAAAATAAAACGCCTTGAGTGAAAATTAGTAGAAGAAAATTTTTATATATAGGAAAACACTGGAAATTCGTGGAATTTTGTCTTGAAAAAGTTAATTGATATTTTTGGAAAACACTTGAATCATCTTTGTAGATTTTCTACACATCATAGGATCGCATTTTTTTATATTATCTTTCCACCAATCAAAAGGGATTTAATGTTTTTACACAACAACCAATAGTAGACGATGTTCACGGAATTTCATCAGCAATAACCTTCTACCATGAATTCTGTAAATAAATATTCTATTTTCCACCCTCGGAAATGATATATCCGCGCCTTACATCTAAATAAAATGACGCTGTACGTCATCGTTTTTTTTAAGTCGATGTCCACTAATAACCCTATCCATCATCGTTGACCTCTTAAAATCAAACAAACCCTTCCCCTTCTACACTTTAGGCATTTAATAATGACATGTACACTTAGTCTTTGTACTCTCATATAACATATGTAAAATGACCACCGGATCAGACACTGGCTTAACTGTTGTAATATATCAAAGGGATTTAGCCGTGGACACGACCGACCCCTTCCGGAATCGGTTCACGGCGAAGCTTCGGTGGGCCTTCGTTTGTTTTATAGGCCAGGAGCAGGACAAATTTCATCATAATTAAATTTTTTTTAATGTTCATCCAAGCTTTATACTTCTGGCCAGTACTCATATATCAAACTGTTACTGTACTCAATTCGTTCCACTGACTGTACTTTCTTCTCGAATAGTAGATTTGAAATCATTAAACTTGTAGGTAGGTATAAGTTGTCTACTGACTGTTCACGAAGCTATGAGACACCATTAGAACATGCACTATGAAACTAATCATCTGTACGAGTGTTGACAAGTTCTCCACTGTCTGTTTTACTCTCCGGGAGGAAGCCTATAGGTGGCCTAATGCATCTCATTCTGACGTGTATGATCTTCCGTTTTTGTCCCTTCACTAAAAAGACGACAGGAAAGCTCTCCGTTTTACGATGCCCTCTCATTGAACGGTGACCATTGAGAAAATCCGTTATTATTCTGATTTGATTCCTGCTCATCTTGAGTACTTCTTCCGTTTTGTATCTAGGTGGTTTTTTATGAATGTTTCCCGTGGTGCATGACCCAGTGCTGAATACCACCGAGTGCGGCCTCTGAGCCAATAATTGAAATTGATCAGCCCTCTATAGCTAGGTCATCTGCTTACTCGCTGCTCACGGTGACACAGTGTCCAGAAATCTCCTCGGTATTTCCATACAAGTCTTTGTTATTTTTGAGTTCATTTCAGCAACACCTAGCAGTCTGTGCCTATGTTGATCTCTCATGTTGATTTCTGTCGCGCATTGTCAGATAACGTACATTTCCGCCTGGATTAAGAATCTGTTTTTTCCTAATCAGACTACTATTTGTGGGTTTCTTCCATTACAGTATTTTCCAGCACCAGTTTCTTCGTTGGTTGCTTGGATTCGCCTATCTACCAGATCCTCTTTCCAGGTTGGCCCTTGATGTTGACACCAACTGTTACTTCGATAGCGAGAGATCAGAGGCAATACTGGGTTAATAACGGAGGCAAAGGATTGAAGTAGAGCTGGGCACCCTGGTAAAAAAAATGCCCTTCTTTCGGAGAAGAAGGATCCGCTGGCTGAATTTTGAAACCAACAAGAAGCTAACGGCTGTTGGAGAAAGGGTTGAAGCAAATAAGTAATTTTTGGTGAGCTTGTACTAATGTATCTATAATGACGTAAAAACATTCATAAGAACATAAACTTAACCTTGATGAAATATTAGTAATTTTATTAAAACTTGTAAATTAACTGGACCATTCGAATGATTAATAACTGGCCTATAAAGACTTCAGTTGGTTCTATCGCCGTCGTTTGTTTGATAGGGAAATCGCTCTATCTACAACGCCATCTTTCTCTACCTCAATTTACACATGCAATAAGTTATGGTATATATTTGTTCCTATATATGTCAGATACGGGGAAATTGTATCATACAAAATATGTTGAATTCACAAAACTCACGAACAGATTTATAATATACAGAGCGCGACTAAATTATGGAACAAATTCATTATTTTGCAAACAATTTACTTTTCACAAAAATCCTAAAATAGGTCGATTTTTAATCATTTGAAAAGTCTTTTGATTTTGTATTCAGTAATGACATAGCTGGTCAATTATTATCTCTACGGAGTGAACAGGAATCTATTTTATTTTTCAGTTTGAGAATTCACTACTACTGTTAAAAATTATTAAAAATAAGCTGTTCTACTTCAATATTTTAGGTGATACACCCGGTATTCAATAAACTTTATCTTTTAGTGAAAAAAGGACAAAGCTAAAGAAATACACAACAGAAAATAATCGTCAAAAATCAAGTTGCTATTAATCGATTAAAAACAAGTTGCCTGCCTAATGTGAATTAAAATATCAGTTGACGTCATCAAAGTTTCGAAAAAGAGACGTTCGTTTATATTATGTCATCCGTTTGCTTCTGTCAATCCACTGTCAATCACTATGTTTAGCCTATGTAAACTCAATAAATATTGAAATTTGTAGGTGGCATGGTATTAAAAAATATAAATATATGCCTAAAGAAAGATTTCGTTATTAATTTCATATCAAATACAACTCGTAGGTTAATTAAATATTAAACTCAAACTTACTTCAGTTGTACTAAAAACTCGTGGGATAAAAATTATACACCCACATATTACACTATTTATCTTCACTATTTCATTCACTGTCCGATTACTAAGAACTTCTGTGAACTAACTCTTTACTGTCCGTTTCACTGATTCTCTCGAACTAACTGTTTCAATGATAATTCACGCACTCAAAAAACCGCGTATATATAGTCCTTCTCAACTCTAGAAAATTCCAGTACGTTCCGCGCTACCTCTATGCACAAACAAAGCGAATGTTCTCGAAAGGGGCGCAGCCACCAAAATTTACAGTCGAGGGACAGGACCGGCTTTGAGTTGGTGACCTCGCAACATTGCCCTCTCTTTAATAGGAAGTTTAAATGGATGTTTAAATCGGCAACTGGACCCATTCCTACACTTTCCGGTCGTATGGAAATAACAGGGCACTGTCTTCATTGGACACTAATAACGGGGGTTATAGCTGCAGATTAATATGTGGACACCGGTATCTTCGAAGATCACATCCATCATATTCCTGATGACTCGTCAATCCAACTGGTTGCTCTCTATCTTAGGTTTCTTAGTTTCTTCACGTTGGATTCCAGCACATGGTCTCGAAGGCCACGTAGCGCTTCCCACACATTCCGGTAGGTGGATCGATCTTGAAATTCGTTCTTTGTTATCAGGTAGAAGATGTACCGTGAATTGTGTTTGAGTCTCAGTGTCTTGCCAGGGGTTGGAATCTGTTCTTCAAGTTTTTCTAGTTGCCTAAACTTCTTTCGGAAGACGGTTGCCAAACCTCGTTTTTGATACTGGCAGGGATGTTGTGTGCCAGTGAATAATCTTCCGGGAGCGTCAACAAATCTTGTCGTTGCTCTGTAGTGACTCCAAATCTGGCTTTACCGGTACCTCCATATGCGCCCATAAATTCTTCGAAGGCAGGGTCAGAATCTTCCTGGACATGGTTCACTCCTTCCTGTATGTCATGGTCTCCTTCGAATGGCGCTAGTCGGTTTTGGTGGACTACTTTCGGTTTTCCATTAGGGATCTTGCTTATGCGATAAATGACGTCATTGATCTTCTTCTTGATCAAGTACGGACCCTCCCACGATTTTTGTAATTTTGGAGAAAAACCTTTTCTCCTCGTCGGGTTGTGTAACCATACTTTGTCCCCTTCTTTGAAACTGCCTTCTGTGGCCTGCGTGTCGTACCGTTTTTTCATTCTGTCGCTGGCAAATTGAAGATTCGTTCGGACCAATTCATGCACATCGTCCATCCTTTTTCTCAACTGGATCACGTAATCTTCTCCAGCTGGATCTTCTCCAGGTCGACAACCAAATTACAGGTCACAAGGAAGCCTCATTTCGCGTCCAAATAGGATTTTCGGAGGTGCTTGACCTGTGGACTCGTTAATGGCGGATCGATAAGCCAATGCAAACAGGAAAAGATATTGGTCCCAATCTCTCTGGTGGCTGGAGACTACTTTGGACAGGTATTTTCCAATAGTCCTGTTCATTTTCTCGACCATTCCATCTGACTGTGGATGCAACGCCGTTGTCCTGGTCTTCTTCATTCCCAGCTTGTCACAAATTTCCTGGAATATGTGGCTTTCGAAATTCCTTCCCTGATCGCTGTGAACTTCCAAGTGCACTCCATATCGGCAGGTGAATTCCTTCACCAATACATCAGCGACAGTTGTGGCCTCTTGATTCGGGATCGCGTAAACTTCTACCCACTTTGTGAAATAATCCATCACAACCAGGATGTACTTACCACCATTTTCTGTCGTTGGAAATGGTCCAGCGAAGTCTAAAGCAATTCTTTCTTACACCGGTCCTTCACATCTTCGGAGCTGTTCGTCCAATAAAACCTTTCACGGACTCGCTGAAGGGTTTTCTTCACTCCCAGATGGCCTCCTGATGGACTGTCGTGTAAATTCCTCAGTACCTCAGCTACTCTCGTTCTCGGGATGACTAACTGTCTTCTATTTTCGGAACCATCATCGTTTTCAAGGATTCGTTTCAACAGGCCTTCATCCAGGACAAGGGAGTCCCACTGGGCCCAATATGTCTTGAATGTCGGTGAAAATCTTGACACTTCTTGCCAGGTAGATTGCCGATTTTCTTCCTTCCATTGCCGGATCATCTTCAGGTGAGGATCATTCTCCTGATCTTCTCTGATCCTAGTGGGTGACCATTCTTCATTGACAACTGTAGTTCTTGAAACTGCAACTTTCTTAGATTCTGCCTTGTTGCAGTGGGAGCAGTCTGCTGGGCACGGCCGTCTAGACAGAGATTCAGCATTTCGGTGGCTCACACCAGCCCGATGTTGGATGTTGAAATCGTACTCTTGAAGTCGTTCAATCCATCTAGCGATTTGGCCCTCGGGATTCTTGAACTGCATCAACCAATTAAGTGCTGCATGATCAAGAATTTCCTTCCATAGAGATACTGGTAAAAGTGTTCCACAGACTTCACTACCGCCAAAAGTTCTCTTCTCGTGACGCAGAAGTTTCGTTCTGGTTTGGAGAGGACTTAACTGAAATATCCCAGCACTCTCCCCTGTCCTCCTTGGATCTGTGAGAGCACTCCTCCAATCCCTACGTTGCTTGCATCAGTGAAGTCTCCCTCTGGTAACGGATATCCTAGTATCGGCGCCGTGATTAATCGTCTCTTCAGGGTTTCAACAGAAGTCTCACATTCTTCATCCCAATGAAAAGTTCTGGTTTCTTCAGTGAGTCGAGTTAGTGGCTTGGCAATATCTCCAAACTTCCTTATGAACCTTCAATAGTATGTGCAAAGTCCAAGAAAGCTCCTAACTTGATGTTTGTCGGTAGGTTGCGGCCATTGCTTCATGGAAGCAATTTTGTCTGGATCCACCGCGACTCCTTCATTGCTCACAATATGACCCATATAGTTGACTCGGTTTTGGAATAACTGACATTTCTTCGGGTTTAACATGAGCTGGGCAGCTTGAAGTCGTTTGAATACGTCTTCCAAATTATTCAGGTGATCCTCAAATGTCTTCCCCAATACTACGATGCCGTCCAAATAGACCAGGCATGTTTTCCAAGATAACCCTCTCAAGACATTTTCCATGAGTATTTCAAATGTCGCGGGCGCACTACAGAGCCCAAATGGCATGACGTTGAACTGCCATAATCCAGATCCGGTGGTAAAAGAAGTTTTCTCTTTGTCTTCTGGGTCCATTTACACTTGCCAATAACCGGACTTCAGGTCCAAGGTGGAAAACAGTTTGCTGCCGGCCAAAGTGTCTAGCGTATCGTCAATTCGAGGCAGAGGATAGCTGTCTTTCTTCGTCACGTTGTTTAGCTGACGATAGTCTACGCAGAATCTGGTAGTTCCATCCTTTTTCTTGACGAGCACTACTGGAGATACCCAAGGGCTAGTGGATGGTTCTATTACTTTCTCTTCCTCCATCTCCTGGATTATTCTTTCAGCTTCCTCTGTTTTCGCTCGTGGTAGTCTTCGATCTGATTGTCTAATTGGCTTGGCATCACCAGTATCGATTTTGTGTTTGACGGCTGATGTCCTGCCAGTCTTTCCTCCTTTTGGTACGAAAAGGTCTCGATACTGCAAGAGAAATTCTCTCATTTTCCTCTTCTCAGCTCGATTCAAGGAATGGCCAGCTATTGACAACATCTTTTCAAATCTGTCATTAGAATTGTCAGTTGTCGTTGTTTGGCGAACTATGGATGTCACTGGTACGCATGATCCAATTCTGGTTGACTTCTTGATGGAAATTGGGTAATCGTTCACGTTTATGTCACGTACTAGGATCTCCTTCGCTGACGTAACCAATCCTTTTCCAATTAGTACTCCTCTACCAACATCTTCGTCGTGGTTCCATGGCTCCTTCATAACCGGTGTACCTTCCTCCATGATTCTCTGTAGCCGCGCTACTATCATGGTTTCGCTTCGTGCAGGTAGAACGGTATCTTCTTGTACAGCTGCCAACACCGTGCTGCCTTCATATGGATGGAGGAATACCTCTTCGGAACCCACTTTAATGGTTCTGTTTCTAAAGTCTAACTGGAAACCATGTAGATTCATTACGTCCATTCCCAGAATCACTTCTTCTTCGATGTCAGCTACGATTACCGTATGCGTGAACTTTTCTCCACCAATTCCCAATTGGATTTGAGTCTCTCCGTGAACATTGGCATTCTCACCTGTTGCGACCCGGAGTCGCAGCCTTGTTGGCAGGAGCTCCTTCTTATATTTTATTATCTCCGGCATTATAATGGTTCTAGTTGCTCCAGTGTCTACCAGCAGAGTATATTTCTTGCCATTCACTTCGCCATCCACATATACACTGTCGTTACGGCATCTGAGAGAAGCCATCAGTATAAGAGGGTGTTTGGAACGATCCTGGGTCGGTGCTGCCTCCTCATGGCCGACCCGTTCTAGTTTTCCTTTTGTCTACCATGATTTTTATCAAGTTGACGATCTGGTCAAGTCTATCTTCGTCACATTCTTCTTGAATGGTCCTGACTTTGTTGTACCCCGAAACCTTTGTGGCTGCTTCATATTCAAGAGCAGCAGTTAATGCATCGACCAATGTTTTGGGATGCGCCAAACGAAGCGTCCTCTGCATATCAGGGTCACGAAAGCCATCAATAAAGGCCTGGATGCCCAGACATTCATCATGATCTCCGGTGCTGATGGATAAGCAAATCGAACTAGTCGGGTGATATCCACTTCATACTCTTGAAGAGTTTCGTCCCGTTTCTGCCCTCGGTTCTTTATCTGAGATTGGTACAAGTGTTCTAGATGTTCGTGACCTCTTCTTCAGCTGCTCGAAGTCATCCGTTTCTTCAAGGGGTATCGTCTGAAGCACATATAAGCCATCTCCCCGAAGCGCGATGGTTAAGTTCACTGCCTTCTCCTTATCGGACCAATTATTCGCTCTAGCGGCTGCTTCAAACTGTTTAACATAATTGGTCCACGACATCTTTCCGTCGAACGTTGGGGCCTTGACTCGGGCAAAACTGCCAATATCTTCTGTCTTGGGGTGTGCTTCTGGCTTGCATGGTTTTATTTGTTCGATCTTTTTTTCTTCTGCTGGCGAGCGTTGTCTTCTTAAATCTGCATTTTTCTCTCTTACTCTTGGACTTTGTGGTCTATTGTTGTTATCGTATTCTCCTTTTCTGATTTTAATGACGAAGTTTTATTTTCGACTTCAGCGGCAATGTCATTTTTCATTGATAAGATATCGGCAGAAATATCGTTCTTCATACTAGAAACCTTCTCGTCCATATTAGCAGAAATATCGTCCTTCATAGTAGAAATCTTCTCATCAATAGTAGAAATTTTCTCCCCCATATTGGCAGAAATATTAGCAGAAATCTTCTCGTCCATAGTGGAAATCTTCTCGTCCATAGCGGAAATCTTCTCGTCCATATTAGCAGAAATATCGTCCTTCATAGTAGATATATCGTCCTTCATAGCGGAAATTGACGAGATTAAGGTGGAAGCCTCGTCGTTAAATAAAAATGTTTCCGGATCCAAGCCGTCATCCTCCATTGCTATTTTCAATCTTTCAACTAATTCACTCTTCTTTCCGGACGTTTCCAACTCGCGATTTTCCAATTCTGCTTTTAGTTCCGTCACTTTCAGCTCACTTAGTCTTTTAGCCATTTTTACGTTATTATTTATTCATATTACCCCACACTCGTGGGATAAAAATTATACACCCTACTATGGCTAATTACTATTTATTTATACTGTATTAAACTTAATTTATATACACACTTTACTTAATGTCTACTAATTTATTTACACTCGGTATATTAGTTCTAATTTATTCGTACCACTTGAATATTACACTATTTATCTTCACTATTTCATTCACTGTCCGATTACTAAGAACTTCTGTGAACTAACTATGTACTGTCCGTTTCACTAATTCTCTCGAACTAACTGTTTCAATAATAATTCACGTACTCAAAAACCCGCGTATATATAGTCCTTCTCAACTCTAGAAAATTCCAGTACGTTCCGCGCTCGCCCTATGCACGAACAAAGTGAATGTTCTCGATAGGAGCGCAGCCACCAACATTTACAGTCGAGGGACAGGACCGGCTTTGAGTTGGTGACCTCGCAACAATATGTTGGCAAAAATGCGTGCTGTTGCCGCGATTAAAATGGTTTATTTGGTTCAGTTGACGTCTTGACATTTTTGGGGTTATGTTGTGACAATTTCAAATTGCTCATTGAATTTTTCGATTCTTTTATCTGCGTCTCAATAAAAAACTGCAAAGAACTGTGAGTATTTTTTCAAAAGCAGTAATGAGTTATCAAAGTTAAAGTCACATACCAAAAGTCGTATAAATGAAACTTAATGATACTTCAATAGTTAATGCATTTACACCTGATACTATTTATTGCGTGTATGAAGCAAGTAGGTTTTTTAGGTTAGGTTAGGTTTGTGGTAAGTGCATCACTGCAACTCGCACTCAAGAGTCTGTTGTGGCTCATACCTATTCAGATTTCATCAAACAAATTCAGCTTCGTAACAAAGCCGATTAGTTTGTTTGGTGAATGATATTTCAGGTACGAGGACGAGAGAGAGGACGCACACGAATAGCGCCAAAGTAATCCTCAGGTAGAATTGCAGTTATGGAAGGTCTTAATCTCTTGCCTGAATTGCGCCGGTTATAGGGATTATCGTTTTATTAGGAATTAACAAATCTTATTTAAAAGTAAACATTTCTGAAAATATTATGATAACTCCTAATTGTCTTCTAACAGGAGGAAGGGTAGCAAATTATATCAATTTTATTTTTAGTTTTACGTTTGCGTTTGAGTAAGGTGGTGAAGTTTGAAATCAATTAAGTATAAAAATGGACCAAACCAAACCAAACCAAACCAAACCAAACCAAATTCAAAATTTAGGACTGACTAGTGAATATAAAAATGGCAATATTTTGGCGCAGTTCGGACTAGGATTAAACCAAGTAAGCAGGTAAAAAAAAATGGCGCAGTTCGGGTGAGGGATTATATCCTCAAGATAAATTTGGCGCAGTTCAGGTGCACCCGAGAGAGAGACCCTGAAAAACATCAGATACCTGATTCGAGCCGAGGTGGGGCAGGCACAAATTATATGCTGTGCTGTTTCATTTCAGTCCAAGTCTTAGCATATGATGATTCAGAGGACAGTGGCCTGTTAAAAGGCCTATTAGACAACGTAGGTCATGCCTGCTATAGTCTAACATTTGTTTGCCATCCATGCCAGAATGGCCAGGGATCCAGACCAGCGATTCTCTATTGAGTTTTCCTATTGAGAAGAGTCTTTTTTTGTAGTCTAAAACCAGTTTCGACGTTACACGGTCGCTAAGTGCTTTCAAAGCCGCTTGGCTGTCCGTGAAAATTTTTATTGATTTATGTGTGAGATTGGTTTGCTCTAATCTCTCCACACATGCAATGGCGTAAATATCCGCCTGAATTACGGTTGCATAGGATCCTAGAGAGGTTGAAATTTCTGTCCTAGGTCTGCGCCCATATACACCTGCACCAGAGCCTGAGGGTGTTTTTGATCCATCTGTCTACCAACAGCTGTCTGCTCTTAATAATTCATACTTACGGAGGACCCATTCGTCTCTATTTGGAATTAGGGCGGTATAAAGCAGGCCGTAGTTTACTGTTGGAGGCATTATGTCCGAGGTCATTCCCAGAATACTGTGACTTTCAGTGTCCACTATCATTCTGCTTTGCTCTGTGTAAGCCTGTTTTGTGCATGTAGAAATATGCGCAATTCTATATGTTGTCTATCTACATCTAGCCTCCCTTTCCAGAAATATATAGAGAGGAGGTAGGTCTAGAAGGATTTCCATGGTTGCTGACGGTGTGGTACTGATGGCACCAGTAATTGCCAGACAAGCCTGTCTCTGTATGCCAGAGAGCTTTGCTTGGGCCGTTCGCTGTAAAGCTTTTGACCACCAAGCAATAGCTCCATATGTGATAATGGGTCTAACAATCATCACATATATCCAATGGATTTGTTTGGATCCCAAGCCCCAAGATTTTCCACAGATCCTGCGACATGTCCACAAGGATATTCTGGCCTTATGGATAACTTTTTTCAAGTGAGCGTTCCATGTAAGTTTTGTATCTAGGATAGTCCCCAAATATTTTACTTCCGCTGCAAATGGAATAACCTCACCATTGTAGGAAAGTGGTGGGAGATCCTCCAATTTCCTTTTCCTAGTGAAGGGGACTATTATAGTTTTACCAGGGTTAACAGACATCTGTTCCCTCTGGCACTAACTGTGGACATCGTCCAACGTCTTTTGGAGGATATTATATGCTACCCTTCCTGACTTGGTCCTTGCCAGGATGACAAGGTCGCCTGCTTACGCTTACAGTTCTACCCCTCTTCTTTCGAGAGCGCTAAGCAAGTCATCCATCAAGAGTGACCACAGTAGGGGAGATAGTACTCCGCCTTGTGGACAGCCCCTGGAAACCTTAAAGCTAATGGTCTCATCCTAAAGAGAAGTGGTGGCTGTTCTTTTAGTGAGCATGACATATATCCAGCCCGTAATGGTTGGTTTAATGCCTTTTTCAGCCAAAGCTGAACCAATGGAGGTCGGTAGGGCATGTCAAGAAATATGGCCACCACAATCTCCTTGTTGTTAATGGATTGTGTGATTTTCTCAACAAGGGTTAGCGTATTGGTGGGTGCTCAGGGGGAAGTTATATAAAGCTACCCGCCTGATGTAGCAATCCAGTACTCTTTCAAGTCCTTTAAGCAGGAAAGATGCATCGCCTTTCTAATTTCTTTGTTGACATTTGTTAGGGCAGTTCTATAAGGCTCCCAATTGCCTGACTCTTCAGCTCGTTTAAATAGTCGTCGAACTTCTTTTCTTAACTTTTCTAGGCATTTGTTCCACCAAGTAGAGTTGCGATTATCTCTTGTTGTCTTGAGTGGACAGTTTTCATGATTCGAGGAGATCACTGCTTCACGAAGTTTTTCCGCTACAGCATCTATCCCATCACAACTGTTAATTGTAGTGAAACCGTCCTTAATGTACAGTTGGAGGATGAACCAAGTAAGTATACGTTTAATATTGTACATTATACCCAATCAACTGAATTTATTATATTCCGTTACATTCATAATAACGGACATTTATTTACAGATAATCATGTCACTTTAGGAATGTTACTGCAGCAATTGAAGGAAGAACAATAATTATTCAATTTAGAATGTTCCTGAGTAGTTTACTAAAATATGATACTCATCCACATAAAGGACTTATGAAACTTTCAAGAAAAATAAACCACTGCATAAATTTGTTTTTATTAATGAATTCTGAATTTTCCAAAATTGTGCGGTAGGCTGTGTTCATGTCAAAAGGTATGTTACAATAATGTATGTGAAATTTTAATATGCAACATTATTTTTATTCTAGATATTTTGTATTTCATGCTGAGAATGGAGATGGTTGTAGTATTGTTGGAGCAAAAAGTATATTTTTATATGAATCTCAGTTGAGTGATTATCATGGGGAAATTAATGAAGAACATGTTTTTAAGTGGTTTGAAAACCAATTACTATTGAATCTTTCTGAACCTTCAATAAATTATGGAGAATGCTTTTCAATAATATTAGGTTAATGACACAATATAGAATTCAGTCAACAAATGTTGAAGCTGAGCTTATTTATATTGTAGCCTAGTAAGTAGATACAAACTGTATTTGAACAGTGATATAGCAAATTATATGTTAGAATGTAGAAGACAACACAACTAGTTCAATGCATTTAAAATTCTTATTATACTTTTATTTTTACAAAAATAATAATATAGGTATATTTGAAAAGAAATGAATGTGTTATTTTAATACTGCCCTTTCAATAAATGTTTTTTTTCCAGAAACAAACTCCCAACAAAATACATTGTGGATTTGATAGAACAGTATAGTCACAAAGTATTACCTACCATCTTTTTAAAAATCCTATTGAGTTAATACAGGGTACTGCCAAGCAAGCCGATAGATGCATTCCAGAAGTTGCGGGTTAGAATTGGTTTGTCTGCGAACCTCTGAATTTTGAAAGATTTCTATTTGACAATTATTGTTCTACTTTATTTAAACAAATAGTATTACAATCTTTCCGGTGTAACTAATTTATAAATTTGTAATGTTTCTTTTAAATAAAACAATTCCATAAGAATTGGTGTGGCATTATTTGTTATTTTATTTTAATCATGATATTCAAAATAAGTAAGTCAGGCAGCATTTTCTAAAGGTAAATGTGTATATCACATAGTTCTATAAAAACTACAAAGAATTAATTTAATAGTTTTATTGAATTGAAAGGTCTCATTTGATCAATCGTTTTATTAGCAATACTTTCAGTTGCGGTAGATGTTGGTGAGCTGAAACAAAATATAAATTTCGGATTGATTAGAAGATGGTGGAGTGATAAATAAGTCACCAATATACTGATAATTATAATATGTATTGATTTCAGTGCTACCCTTTAGTCAATAATTTGCAAATACCTTCATTCGGAGAATATAATGGATTTGATCTTCTCTTCTGAGCTGTGGTGGTCTTGCTGCACAATTTTCTTTCGCTATGATCAATGATCATATATCTCAGGATGATTTTCCTTGTTGAAAATGTCCTACACACTAAAGCTTCACATCCCGGCTTTTCTACAAATTATTTAAGATTTATTCCACCAAAATATAAAACAAAATTGACTACCTTAAAAAAGAGGTCCAGGTTATCAGAACTTTTTTATTTATAGGATGTTTGTAAACCTTACATCAATCTTTCATATCTAGAAGCCAACATGCAGGTAATTGCTATTGGATCCTAAAAATTAGATTAGATAATATTTTTTCCTTGATACTATAATATACATGCATTTTAAATACTAAAATAGTTCCATAATTTCTAACTAATTAAGTGTGTGGTAAACATACAAATAAAAGTGTTAACTATTCCATACATCCCTTTTTAGTGGTAGAAATAATTCCATAGTTTTTAAAATAAGAATTTCTTAGTTAGTGCTGTACTGTTGACATACAAATAAAAGTTTTATATGTAACTGAAATAAGTTTGTTTGCACACAATAACCATCAATAACTAAACCCCAAATAAAAATAAGAATATTTGATAAACTTAATTTGAAATATACTAGATTCTCATACTATTTCAAGGGCTTTGCTACATAGTCCAGTTATGACAGATGTGACGTGCAACGGTTTTAAAACTGAACGGGCTATAGAATATCTTATTTTATATTAAACAGTTGAAGTACAACGAAATCATTAGAAACTCTCACTACTATTAGGAAAACTATTAAAGAGTTTCGTATATTGCAATAGGGCCCACCCCACCGTACTATCAGGAGCTTTTTAACCAAGATTACTCTCATCATCCCACTTTTTTTCTTTGAGTTTATCCTAAGGATTAAGATCCAATGATGATGTAAAATAAATGGAAAAAATGCATCAAATGCAATGATAAATCTGGAAGAAATATTGCTGGTACACAGGCTGATAAGACATTAGATTAGATTCGATTTAATGAGATAGTTAATTGACCCAATCATCTGTGACCTACTTTGGTCCTTTTAATCTATATTAAATTCTTCAGCCCGGCTCTTTTTATGAATGTTTCCTGCCAGTAGCTTCTCATCGCCTGGTACAAGAAACTGCACATTCACCAGACAGTCGCACTAGCATATGATGTCCTCTGCAGTTTCCTTCTCTAGGTGACAGAATCTGCACATGACTTGGTCTTTCAACACCTTTAGATTTGCGTGCTTGTTCAGCTTACAGTGCCCTATTAACGTACCTACTACGATTTTGACAGTTTTCCTATCTTTTCTTATTAGGTTTTCCGGATTGACCACTATAGAATCGAGTTCAGCTTGTTTCTTTGTGAAGATGGCAACGATATGTTCTTACCTGCTTTTCAATTTCTTCAATGCAGTGGTGAATTGCCGTCACTTCCGCTAGGAAAGTTGTGACGTTCTTGGATAGGCTTATTGGAATAGCTCTCCTTTGTCTTAGCTCTACAATTCCGGCTCCCAAACCTACCTTTGCGGTGGAACCATCCTTATACTAAGTTGCCTCAGCTTATATGCTTACATGGGTCTTTATTATAGTCTTCTGTACGTGGTAGAGTTATTTGGAACTTATTATTAAAGCTATATATTGTGGACATGTGTCAAAGGGCTACACATTCGCTTTTAGCTCCTCAATAAACTTTCTAGTCATCACTGTGCTTTTGGCTAATGAGTCGTTCGCCTTGTATACAAATTTGTAGTCATCATGCATACGCAGGGAACATTGACAGTTTTATTAAAGAATAAATCATAACTGTTTAGGACAGCACCTATGTATTAATATTTGTACTTTCTGAGAAATGCGGATCTCGTGATTAATGCCCATACAGTTAGAGTGTTGATTTATATTAATTATAGTTACATTGGGCAGTAGGATCCCTCAATTAATCATAGTCAATTTAAATGAAGGACCAGATGAAGACCTTTTAGACATAATCCGGGCTAATGACCAGAGATTGTCCGAATGTTTTGTGACATGTAATTTATATAGATGTAGAGATGTTTGCTCTTACAAACGGCTAATTTTTTTTGATTTATTCCTAATATACAGGGTTTAAAATTAAAATGTTCAGTTAATTGATCGAAAATTGAGGTGAGTGGGTGTAACTGCTTCTTTCATAGTTTCAGTTCAGTATTTTCAATGAAATTGGTTTTCCAAGACCACATACAGGGTGAAATTTTTTATATACACAGATCGAAAGACCGGTCCTGATGTTTCTACTTTTAATGAATCAGTTGATAAGGTGGAAGTAATGTAACATTTTATGTTTACAGGAAAAAATAGGAACCTCGATATGATGTGGAAGTATGTACAGTTCCTCATATACAACTTGGGAATAAATATTTCATGCTACTTGTGTGATATATAGATCCAGTAGTTCATTAAACTCGGTTAGAATATAATTTACATGTTTGCAATAAAATTTCATCCTGTGAAACCTGAAAAAAATCCAATTGGATACCATAAGAAAACTTTATCATTTTTCACCCGAAAATAACGAATCCAATTCTGATAAAAATGAAAAATCGTCGGAGGAAGGCGGTAGCAAATAACACATATTCAGATGGACAACTCGAACTAAATCTATATGCATATAGACTGGACGACTTGGAAAATGGAAAATGGCTTTTCTTTGACACCTTGAAATTAGATTTTTTCCTGAAAAAGAATAAAACTCTAAGACGGTCATATACCCTCGGGTTTTCAGCAGTTATATCTACATAGGTCGTTACCAAGTCGCTGGTAAGCGGCAAAAGCTTTCTTTAAATACTCGCCAAGAAACGATCTTTTTCGAGGTCAATAAACGAAGCTGATACACAAATTTTGATAATTTTTATGATGTTAAGGTTAAAAGACAATCTTTTATACAATTTACTGAAAGTTTATTTTCTGACACATTGTTTTCCTAAATAATACATAAATACACCACTCGATGGAGCCAGTAACTCAGGATTCAATGTTCACCAGAGTGAGTAAGTCTCACGCGATGGTAATAATGATATTTTTATTGAAAACTGTTATTAAAAATGTTACCAAAGCTGAAATAAGTTTCGGTGTATTATTTGATGTATTTTCATCATCTCGAGCGTAAGTAGCACCTTACCAAGCTTTATTTTCTTCCTTATTCTGATTTTTCTGTTGAAGCTATTGGGTATACACAATAGTTGAAAAGACCTCAATAAAATTACATAAACAAAATAAACCTATTGATCCACTTGTATCATACATCAATGTTCTCAATTATAAAATGACCAGAAAACTATCAAGAAACTACGGGGTTTCCGCCAAATATTGTATTCAAAATTCATTTGATTTAGCAAAGAAATGACATAATTTGCCAGTTAAAGCGGAATGAAATAGAAGTGTCGCTTCCTGCTTGTCTAAAGTTGATTTGATCGTAGTGGGGAACGGGAACTCCATGGAGTGCAATCATTAAATAATATTTCTGACATTTTCTGTGGGCAAACCATTCATAATAAAAACTGATTTATACTATAAATGGCCACATCGAAGCAATGATATTCCACTTACTTTTACCTTCATTGTCCAAAATAAGAAGCATGAATTCACTTGACAAGCTGATAAATATCTATATTTCATCCTGAACTAACCTTATACTTGGTCTCATCATCAGGTTAGCTCAGATACAGATACAGATATTCACTTGCTCGTTAAGTGAATTGGTTTCATATCTTGAACACTTAAAGTGTCACTTTCAATTTTTCGTATTTGAGTTTTTCCGTAAAATTACCCGCCACTGCATATTTCTTACGATTGAAGTGCCAGCCATTCTAGATGCGCGAAACGATGACGTATATTTCTATTTGGATTCTACTCTACTAGACAGGTATTGTCTGTACTCATGAATTTGCTGATAGATATTTTTTATTCTTCATTGTGGTATTGTATTTTAGACGATGCAAACCTTTTATTTTCTGAAACTAGTCGAGTAATATGTTATACTTCTGTTGTGGAATTTGTTATGCATTGGTTCCATTAGATAATTATTGAAATAAACCATTTAGTCGAGGTTGGAGTAATTAGTTTATCTACGAAGATATACATACAGCGTTTTTTTTTTCGGACCGAGATGGGAATCTTATGTTCGAGTGGGTCCAGGACCCAAACAGTGTTGGACTCATCCCCAAGAACATGCCTACCAACCAAACCTTCTCTCCCCCTAACCATGCTCTCTACTACTCCACTCACCTCCATCCATTCCTCCTCCCCCCTCAACATTATCTCCACCATGTTTCCCCAGTACACCGCCTCCCCTAGTTTCCTCTCCAACTTCTTCAGCACTTCCTCGTTCCTCCAGCATCTAAACACATGCCCCACATCATCCTCCACTTCACACCTCTCGCACACACCAGTCTCTCTTTTCCCAATCTTGTGGAGGTACCCTACTCTCGACCCATGTCCAGTGATCACCTGTGTCAAGAAGTAGTTCACCTCCCCGAATTTCCGGTCCATCCAATCTCTCCTATTCCCAATCGCTCCTTTTCGCGCGCCCTCATACTCCTCCCACCTTCTCTCCATTTCCTCCTCCATCCATTCCCGTACCTCCTCTCTGGTCGCACCCCTCCAGCGTTTGTTCCTAGCTCTAGCCATCACGTCCAATGGGTAGGACCTTGCCAGCACCGCTGCTGCCAGTCCACCCACTGTCCTGTACCTCTGCACCACCCTCAGCAGTATCACTCACCCGCAGAAGTGGCCTAACCCTCGCATTCACCCCCGCTCTTCCACCCCACACCTCCGTACCGTACAGCATACTCTGCTCTACCGTCCTACCAATTACCCTCCTCTCCCGGCCCTTTCACATTACACATCAATCTCCCCAGCCATGCTGCCCTCACTTTACCCTCCTCTGCCGCCTTTACCATATGAGTTTAGAAGGATAATTGACTATCAAACCACAACCCTAGGTATTTCACAGACTCCTCCATACGAATTCTCCTTCGCTTAACCATCACCCCCACTTCCCTTGTCCTGCTCCGTCCCTTCACTAGCAACCCCACCGTCTTACCTTCCGCCACTTTCAGTCCGCACCGTTCTATCTTCTCCACAATCTTCCTGCACATTCTCTCCGCCTTTCTTTCTATCTCCGCCTCTCCCTTTGCCGTACATACCATACACACATCGTCCGCATACACCGTAATCTCACATCCCTCTTCACATACTATCCCACAAACCTCATCAAACACACACTTCCAGAGCGTCGGTCCAAGATCCGAGCCCTGAGGCACTCCAGCCTCCATCTCATATCTCCTCCCTCTGGAGTCTACAATCACACGCCCCGTCAGGTAGTCCTCCACCAGGTTAGCCAACCCCTGCTCCACTCCAAGCCTCAGCAACGCGCAACCCGTTTGCTGACACTGTTGAACGCGTTCCCGACGTCGAAGAACACGAGTAGGGCCAATTTATTCTTCCACCAGCTGCCCTCCCTAGCTTTTCCACCAAGCCCATCACCTTGCTCAGTGCCGAGATGCAAGATTTCCCCTTCGTGAACCCGTGCTGTTTTACCCTAAAATCCCCATTCCTACCAACTTCCTCCTCAATCCTATCCTTTATTATCCCCTCCATCAATTTACCCATACCACACAGCATGCTGACAGGCCTATAGTCCCTCTATACATACAGCGTTGCTGAAAAGTCTCGCACCAATGGATTATCTTTGAAACGGACAACGGTAAGTTGCCATTTAAAAAATTCAAGATGGTGGCCGTACGCTACACGCTGACGACAAAAACATTTGCTCTAAAATATGCAGAATAAAGTCTCAATCATCGTCCTACAATTTCATAACTTTCCCTTTATCCGTTTCAAAGATAATCAATCCCTTGGTGCCAGACTTTTTAGCAATGCTGTATATAGCTATGAGCTGAATCTCCCTGGTTCCTATGAATAAATTATTTCACCCACCATCATTCTTCTTTTCCGTCAGTACTGAAAAAAATATTTTTATTAAAGTATTACTTTGAAAAAATTGATATTAAAAAGGTCTAAATAATAAATATGCATAGTATAACAAAACACAAAACATTCTTTTTCTAATTCCCAGAATCACTTGTTTAAATCATACATTTTTGTAACAAGATATAAATATTTATTAAATGACCACTGATATAAGTAATTGTTCTTAAAAACGAGTCTACTTTTTAAATGACGAAATTATAATGAAACCGAAAAAAAACCAACATACAAAATCCGAAACTCAACCCAATTATACACCCATTGCGGGACTTTTTAATGTCACCAAAAAAGAAAAGAAGAACCGTGAAGAAGAAGTCACCTCGCCCATAAATTTCTGTAATTATTTATTACCCTTTTGTGTTTTTTTAAATTACAGCCGGTTGGCAGTTGCTAAGCGGGTTTTTGGTGACATGTGTCTACCTCGGATATCTTCAAAAATCAAATTTATTACCATGCTACCTTCTAAAAGGGTGTACCTATGCCATATTATTTTATAAATTAAAATCCAATGACACCACAAACGAAATTGTTACTGTAATTATTACTCATACATAATTTTAAAAAAAATACGAATTAATAAGTTCATTTAAATTAAGTAAAAAGAATTTCAACAACAAATAAATTTTTCTTAAGATGGAAAAATCTTGAGCCTGCTAAACTGACACCTGTAACGCACTTGCCTCCTCCATTTTCATTAATCATCATATAAACTATTATAATTGATGTAATTAATTTTATTCAAAACTTCTTCTTTGTCTGATTCTTTCCGACAGTCTTATCATATGATAATTTACACCACAACACATTTTAAATAGACTTGCTGAATCACCACCTCTTACGAAGGAATCTTCCATTTTGTTCCAATTCGTGCTACATCTTCTTCCACTACATCTTCATGTAAATCTTTGAAACGCGGAGATCTAACGGCACATCTTAAGATACTAAGGGTTGGGGAAACCCAATCCATGAAGATGCCCAGGAACTTTATGTCTGAGAAACTGAATTTCGAACTTACGTTAGGCGTTGTTATCAACGAGCGTGAGTGTAACACGAAATAATTATTATACTGATAGGTCAAAATAAAGGAAGGAGTGAATAGGGGTTACAGATTCTAATAGTAGTACAGCTTTGGGAAACTCTCCAACAATATTACTAGCAGATCTATTAGCAATGGATTTTTGTGATCAAAAGTACCTCAAAAGACGCCTCAACTCAGACAGAATAATTATTGCGACTGGTAGTCAGGCTACTATGAAGGCTTTGAGGTCAACAATTTATGAGTTTAATTCATTCTGGAACCGCAAACAATCCCTCAAGCAACACAACAAAGTAACTAAGTAATGGGGGCCAGGGAATAAAGGAATTGTCGGAAAAGAGATTGCTGATGGTCTCGCAAAAGAAGATTATTCTCCTTGTATATCGGAACCGAACCATTCTGTGGTTTCCCAAAAATTCACAACGTGGAAGAATCCCGAAAATGGGCAAATGAACTTAGTGCAGCCTACTGGAAAAATACATCACACCAAAGACTGGCGAAAAGGTTATAACGACCTTCTGCTCACTACTCTAAATTAATCAGAAATCTGTTCTCAGAGTAATCACAGGAATTTTCACTGGACACTGCTCACTGCCTATGCCTCAAGTACCTTGAGCAGGTCTACTTATAGCCTGATCAGTTTACGTACCTAGCTCCAAAACGGATGATAGGCAATCTCAGAAGCCTAGATCTTCTGGACTAAAGAATAGATGTAGGATGTAGGATACACAAAATTTCTTAAAGATCGTAGTGTGGCAAGGTCAATCTAAAATTTACAATTCGAGCTAGAAAGACTAGGAATCTGGATCAGAAATAATTCGTTGTCTTCTTATCAAGGAATTTGTTAACAATTCTGGTTAGTTGATATTTCTATGTCTGAGAGTCTGTAAATCAATAGTATTTGCTCCTAATAACTGTTGCTTTTGAAGGACTCAGTCATATCCATTTGATATTGGGACAAGGCAGGACATAACTGTTGTAGTTATTATGTAGGAGGTCCTTTCCAAAGTGCAGTGTCCAGTAGGCTTCGCTTGAGCTTGTTTGTGCAGTTGGATTTGAAGCAACAAGAGTCTCGGAAATGCAAACCATGGTGAAGGTGAGATTCAAACAGCGGGAAGTAAGTTATTGCTGCGATAGAAAAATTAAGATCTTTGGAGATAAATTCAACTGCAAAACAGAAAATAATTTGTTTGCTAATGTCTATATGTCTATATGTACAGACCATTTAAGAGGATCGTCAACATGAAGACCAAAAAATTCAAACGTGTTTGTAGAGTTATTGTTCAGTTAAAGAGGTTTGAAACTACTCTGCTGAAAAAACTTAGTTTTCTCATTGTTTATACAGATCCCATTCGAGTCGGACCATTACCTAATAGAGCGTTTCCAAGTGACGTCATCATCCAGCACCATGTTGTCTTAAACAGCTGAACAAGGACAACCTTCAGAAAGACGCTTATATGAAAATAGCATTTTTCACTAATTTAAATATAAATCGAGAACAAAAGTTGATTGGTTTTGGTAAATTTGTGTAATAGTGTGTATTAGTTGGATAGTGTAAAAAGGCGATTGTTAGGAGTGTTATCGTGTTGTATTATTTGGTTTGAGGTTTTAGAAGAATTTAGTGTGAAGGTTGTCCGGTGTCCGAAATTCGTCACGATGTATAACTTGGAAAAGGTCAATAACAACAAGATTTTTTTATTTGATAGAATTGGAATGGAAAAAGGAGTTTCATGGATAAGAAATATTTAATATTAGAATATTTTACCAAAAATTTCCTCTATACAGCTATTAGCTTAAAAAACAGTATTCATTCATTTTAAAATAGAAAAATGATCCACCATGCTTTTAGACTCTCCCTGAATAATTCTGTAATACATTTTTATGCGCTTCGTTTCCATTATTCCACCGCAAATGTCAAATATCCCCTTGAACAGAAAAAAACCCACCAGAGCCTGGCAAATTAGACAGAGACTTTCAACATAAACAACACGTACGATTCCGACGATGTTTTTTCATTTTCCAAGAGATTAATATTTTTGGACACTCTAATGGCTCACGTCACTGACTATATATCACTTGTTTCAATCTACTGCTCGTTTTATGTTTTCTATCCCTACTTCTTGAGTTATAGTTTGATGGTCGGAGGTGAAGAATACTCGAAAGATTCTATTTGTTTTCCGTAGAGGGCCGCTGAAGATTATTTTACGGGAAAATTATATTATAATTTTTCATTGTTGGAAAAATACAAAATAAATGTTATGTGAACGTGGTCGGCTGATAGAATTTTCGATTACGAGATGGTTTTTTAAATATTTTGAGAGCATTATTTATTGCAAAATATCGTTATTTTTACTTAACACATTAACTGAAGGTATTTTTTTTATTTTCCTCACTAAATATTTCTGACTTTGCTTGTATTTTGCATAATTCCCCTAAACAGAGATAATTGATAGTGCCGAACACTATTTTAAGAACTGAAGAGTGAACTTAACTCCAATTTTATTAGCGTAAGATCTGTGAGATAGGTGATCATAGCAATATTGGATGTAGACCAAATATTGGGATGTTTCATATCTACTCTCATTATTATGTAGTATCTGCTCCCTACCAAAGGAGTACGACAGGGGCAAAACCAATACCGTTTTAATTCCGTTCTTCAACATAGGTTACATTACCTACATTGATTTAGTAATTACACTGTCAAATCACAGACTGTACTCATAGAGATACTCCATACAGATTCGGAAAATAATTATCTTCCGTGTAGCCATTCTATGAGTGGAAGAGAGGAAGCTATAGAATAACAGAGATAACAGAGAGACAATGTCTAGAGAAGTGAGTGTTTCGTGGAGGGGAAGCATGCAGTTCTTTCTTGGACATATATAATTTTATGTATGTGCTTACTTATATCATTCTCATATGTACATCTACATAAATACTATCAACAGTTCCCACAAGTTGCAAAATAGACTGAATAGAAAAGTATTGGAGAATCAAAAAATTCTATGGAATGATAATTCCGTCAGTAGCGTAGAATCTAGGAAGAACAAATCCCCTCTTGCCTCTGTCGTAATCCTTTGGTAGCGGGCAGATTCTACATATTTATGAATTTGGATGTATTTTCATATGCTTAAACCCATTACCAAGTAGTGTACAAAAATATCCAATATTTAAGTGTTTTGACTTGATTATTTATGTTTCAGCTTACTTAACATGCAGTTTGCTTTTAATTCATTTTTCTTCATAAAAGCATATTTTTAATCTTTAAAGAAGTGGGCTTAACATCTTCCCTCTTTTACATTGAAAGAGAAGAAATATAATAATAATAATAATAATAATAAGTTTATTGCTTATAGAGAACAATGTTCACAGCAAGGTTAGTGTGTGATAGTATACAAAAAAAAAATAAAAATAAAAAAATTATTCTAAAGTTTACAAGACAGTTGGTAAAAAAAAAATAAAATAAAATAAATACATTATTCATCTAGTATAAATGACCTTAATTTGAGTATATTCCAAAGGTAGCAGCATATAGTTTTTCCCTCAGAGAGATTTACATTTTGTAGAGCGTTTACTAATGTTTCAAAATTTTGCAGACAGGATGTATTTTGTTTCATGACGGTATATATCGGACACTCAAACAAAATATGAAAAATAGTTTCCTTCTCGTCCATATTACAAACAGGACATGTTAGAGTAGGATCTATACTGTAGGTTATGCCGTTTGATGTAAACTTCATTTTAAATTGATTAACCATACGGAGTTGAGCCAAAGTACGAGTGATCCGGATTGGTGACTTCAACAATAGATAATTGCTTGGTTCACGTGTTGAGGTGAAAGCATTATATAGAGCCATGAAAGGATACGCTGACGATTTAGCAATATCAGATTGGTGCAGGAAGGTATAATATTTAGAGAACAGTAGTTTTTTTTGTGTTGTTAGATGGCGATAAGATAAATTATTCCATAACTGCAATGACCCAATGTCAACAAAAAATTGTTTGATCTGAGATGCCCAATTATACTTTCTGGTAACGGAATTGATAATTCGTAGTTGTTGTTCAAAACAAAGTCTGGGATAGCGAAATTTTTCCATCTGAAGAATCTTTTGTAACCAATTTATTGTCATTTTAAAAATATTGTAAGACAACTTAACTCTTCCTGTTTCTATCCGAATGATAGAGTCAGGGGTATTAACAGCAACTAAGTGGATTCGTTTTAGGAAATAGATTTGCACTCTTTCTAGTGCATCTAAATAACGAGGACCCCAAACAGAGACACTGTTAAACTTACCGCTTAACGCTAGAGATTCAAACAATTTGATTCTAGGGTACCACATGTCAATTTTTGCCTTACACATCACAGGAATGATAGCGCCAACAGCTTGTTTACCTTTTTTTGCAGTTACTGTTGACATTTCGCTGAATAAGCCGGAGGAAGTAAACGTTACGCCTAAATATGTATATGCATTACTCAATTCTATGGTCTCATTGTTAAAATAAAATTTATAGTTTGGTTTTTGGAAACCACCTTTAGAAAACCTAACAATTTTTGTTTTTTTAAGATTGACAGTTAAACGATTAGTGTCCGTATATTTTTCTAAAATTTTCAGTTTCCTTGCAACATCAATTTCAGAATGAGCCAGGATAACGAGATCATCAGCATACAGGAGTGTTAGTACATCATTTTTATTATCGATATTTACACCTTGAGCTCCTTGAGTATAAAAGTAGTCTTCCAAATCGGCGATAAACAGTGCAAATAAAAGGGGACTCAGGGGTTCACCTTGTAGAACACCTAAAGTTAGATCGTATAATTTTGTTAGGCCATCAGAGCCTTTTATTTGAACAGTGGCTTGTGAATAAAGTGTTCTTATTAAGCGAATAATTTTTGAAGAAACTCCAAGATTAAATAGTTTCAGCCATAATAAATTATGATGTACTGAATCAAAGGCTCTTTTGAAATCGACAAAAATTGCAAATACTTTTCGGTTTTTATGTCTAATATGTAAATGAATAACAGAGCTCAGGGTGAAAACATTGTCAATACACCCTCGGCCTGCACGAAAGCCAGACTGACACTCTGGCATAACTCCGCAGTTATCAACCCATAAAGTTAATCTGTTTAGAATAATAGTTGTGAAAATCTTAGTACAGCAATTCACCAAAGCCAAACCTCTATAATTATCAGGGGTATCAGGTGGGCCTCCTTTATGCAACATAGACAATAAAATGTTAGACCATGAATTGGGAATTATTGAGGAATCGAAGATTAAGTTGAACAAAGAAGTTAAATATATAACCCAGTTATGTGGTAGGTTCTTGAAAAATTCAAAAGAAATGCCATCAACTCCTGGAGACTTATTATTTTTACATTTATACAATACATCATATACTTCCTGCATTGAAAACGGAACGTCCAGATAGGGGTGACCAGCATCTAGAAAATCAACCGTAGATATTGGTAGAGAAGGGTACAAATTTTCATAGAAGTTTTCCCATACTTGAACTGGTAACGCTTTATGAGTGAAACTATTTCTAAATTGTTTTACTGTCAACCAGAATTCTTTTGAGTTTTGTAAGTTTGATAAATTGGTAATAATTGTTGATTGATATTCGATTTTCTTAGATTTAATTATATTTTTGTACACAAATTTTAGATTTATATATATTGCTTTTAAATCTTGAGGAAAGTTTTGCTCTCGGCAAGTTCTTAATGCATTTTGCATATTTCTCTTGGCAGTAGTACATGTATCATCAAACCATGGCTTATTAGTCTTATGAATATTTAATTGAGTAGAGTGCTCCCTTTTCAAATAATACATACCTAGCTGAGTTGATGTTTCACGAATGGCATCTGTAAGATTAGAAAAAGAACTAGAAGGGTCACGAATAAATATTGTTCTATTTGAATTTTTCATACACATTTTATAAGATAGAGAAAAATCATTATTCCATTTATATGAAAAGTTGGGCAAATTATTGAATACTTCTCTATTGCTGTGATTGTGTGGTTGAGTACTATAGTGAAGAGTTAAATTGATAGGATAGTGATCTGATAAGAAATCATTGTCAGTAACAAAAAAATTTTCAATATCTGATAGAAATATATTATTTATCCAAACCAGATCTATAACACTTTTACCCAGTTTACTCAAAAAAGTAAATTTTCCGGGAGTATCGAGTAATGTTCTACCATTTAAAACTGAAAAGGAATTTTCGTCCATAAAATCCGTAAGTTTTCTACCTCTTGTGTTCAAAGTAGTGTCTAAACTTAATCGTTCTTCAAGTAGAATAGAATCTTGAATTAGTTCTACAGGAACCGCTCCAATATTACCAATTCGACTATTAAAATCTCCGCCAATAATAATCATAGTGTCAGTATAGTTTTCTGAAACATCCGTCAGCAAAATTTGAAAAACATCAAGCATGTGTCCCAATTCAATTGATGGTTTGAAATATATGTTGCACACAATGAATTTACAGCTAAGTGTGGAAAATAAACAAATAAGACAATAAAATGATTTATGTAAGACGTTAACCTTAAAATAGTTTCTAAAATAAATACACAATCCTCCACTTGGCCGCCCCAAAGATTTTTCTTTAGTAGCATTCGCAGTTACGTAATTATAAGAAGACAAAAAATTAGGCACATTAAGATTATCGTTGGTAAGCCAAGTTTCGGAGAGACATAGAATGTCAAAATTAATTAGTTCTTCGCATAAGTTAAAAATGTTACTGTAGCCATGGCAGTTCCAAAAGGTTATCCCAACTTTTTTGGCAATACAATATTTTTGTTGACTTTAGCAGAGTTTTTATTTGGAGAGTCATCTTCTTCTCGTTGTCTTTTCTGAACAGAAACAATGGTGGGTTGGCCGGAAATAAACTTCATGCGAACATTCTCACCAGCGTTATTTCTTCTATTAATTTCTTGATATATCCTAACCAGCTCATCCCGTTGTGTAGGAGTATAATCATTTTTGATTTTTAAATTAGGGAATTTCTTGAAAAAAACTTTAGATCGCTGTCTCAAAATACCAAGAGCATCTTGACGAGATGAAAATTCAAGTTTTAAAGGACGTGATGAATTTCCAGGTTTGCCTAGCCTAATAATTTGAAGTGGTTTCACAATATTGGAGGAATTAATTTCTGCCAAAATTTCGTGCACTGCTTTGGAGTCGTCTGCACTTTCATCCACACCATAGAAAAGAACATTTTTTTCACGACGACTTCTAGCAGTAATCTCGTCACATATACAGGATAATGAAAACGAATCAAATTTCTTTTCTAAATGCTGGACTTTTGCTTTCAAAGTTTCATTTTCGTTTTTCAAAGAAGCAATATTGGTAATGCAACCATCTATTTTCTTGTTATGTTCAGCTAACAAGGAACGAATATCATTCATACCATCGGTTATAACAGACAATTGAGACATTAAAATATGAAATTGGGATGATTCTATTGATACGCCACTGTATTCTGCGTTAAATGATGTCTGACTGTCCATTCTTATCGAAAAGTAATTAGTGGAAAAAAGTAACTAATTTATATGTAAAATATATTGATTTATGTTTCAGCACTGGTTTGTTATCAAATATCTGATTACCAAAAACGTGAAAGTTCGTTAACTCAACATGTACTTATAGAAAATCACTTACTTAGTGCTGTGTCAAAAAATCGAATATTAAAATTCACTTTTGTACATAAAAGACTGTCTAAAAGCGATTGAAATATAAACACGTGTGTCTAGAACGAAATCTCACTCACTAATCCCTAAATCCCTAAATATAATATATGATTTCATGTTCGCTATTGGTATCGTTTGTTATTGATATTCACGAATTTGTTTTCGGTTACTGACGGGAAGCCATAATTGTCACAAGATAGCAATTTATATTCATTATAATCTAATCGACCAACTAAGGTTTGGTATTGAAAATTTGTCTTTGGTAGAGCGGTTTTTATTTATCGGAAATTGTCGCCCATATAGATTTTAATGCGACCTTTTAACTGCTAAATCGATTTCCATTTTCCAATACATTTCCTTGATTAATAGAAAATACGGCAAGGCGCTTTTTTCCACAGTGCCATCCACGAGTGAACAAAGTAAAAAATGAAACTGAAATGTCACCGAAATACGTAATAAATTAGTTGAAAATTGTGGTTAGAAATAGAACAAATTTATTGTTTGTGACTTTACTTTGAGAAATATTCTCCTAAAAGCTCTTGTTTTATGAATTAAAAAGTATACTTGTTATACAAACAGGACTAAACATGACAGGTGGTAATAGAGGAGAGGAACAC